>CM033272.1:11000243-11162561 GCA_019343175.1 Oedothorax gibbosus
ATTGGAGAAGAAGAGGTGATTTAGTTCAGTTATTCAAATTCATCAAGCAGGAAAACATGGAAGACTTAGGTTTGAACCACAGAATGTGGTCAGAAATTTAAAAAGATCTTTCTTAAAAAAGCGGTCAGAAAACATTGTGACTTCGAAGACCTTATCTGGTTTTATCACGAATCGGCCGTGCTTAAATGGGACCAAGGGTAAACCGGTTAAGCGAAAATCCGGTTATAGCGAAATAAAATAAATTGAAGTTCAGACTATAGAAATTTTAATGCATATTTCTACGTTTGTGATACCTATACTATAAATTAATACACAATTGAAATAATGCGTCATTTTATTTAATGTATTAAAGCATTATAAGTTACATATCATTAAAAGAAGCAGTAAACTTGTTTATTGAAGAGTCGAAATTTGGTAACTAACAAAACACATGGTCTTTCAGCATGTTTTTTAGTTTAAACGGATTTGTGTTAAGAGGGACCCTACTGTAATGCTAAAAAATTGTTTAATGATGTGATATCGTCTAATAGAGAGAAACCAGCATTCAATATTATTCTGTTTAAAAGATTTTCTCCTTCAAAATTATTTTAACTCTTATAACTCATAAAAAAAACTTAAAATTTTAATCCGCCTTTGAATAATTTCGACTCAGATGAGTTTATAAATTCCGATTTTTGCAATAATTTGAGTACATATTCATCAATTTTAAAACAAAACTTACCATTACATCTGTACACTAGGTCAGACCATATGATTGCTTCTTGCGAGAAACAGAAAACTCCCAATCTTCCACCTTTTAGTTTACTGTCAAAAATATTTCCAGAATCTGCTACCATATTTTCGCCTTCAAATATACGTAACCTATAAAAAAGAAAACATTAAACAGTGGTTCATGGATAGTGTTTTTACAGATATGTAGCGACATTATGTGTGAAGACTGAACACTTTTTTTTTTATAAAATACAAAAAATTTCGATGAATAAGAAATGTTTTAAAAATTATATCATACACAAAGAAACAATTAAAAGATGTTAAAAAAATATTCTAGTCAATTGCAATGAGTTTAATGAAAGTTATTTTGTTTTATAAACCACTATTCAGTTAAACAACTATACAGTATATTCAGTTAAACACATACAGTTAAACAACTATTCATCACAAGTCTGTTTTCCAAACTATTGTAGGTGAGTAAACATCTTAAGATGTAGCAGTAAATATATGAACCTTAAATTAATCCCGTTTTCCATATTTTATGGCTCTTCACGGAATAAACAGTTCCAATATATATCTAGAAGATATACGACCACCAACGATATGATCCTACAATTGCCCAATAACGAAAGCAGTTGCATTCGATTAGATTACACAAATACACATTCGCCTTATTGGATTAGCGTAATGCTGTTCGTTTCCATTAAAATAACCCGTTATATGAACTTGCTGGTCAGTACGACCAGCAAGTTCATATAACGGATTATAGTTAACATTCAAGTCGGCGATGAAGGATGAATTTACAATTAAATCAAGTTCAAAACTAAAATATACCTAAGCAAATTACATTGCATGCATTTTTACTTGAAATTACCTAACATGAAATATAAGGTAATAGAAGTATTGCGATTGGTTTGAAAATCCAGAATGGAGATTTTGTGTTTTTTATTCGTTTTGGAGGGTGCTGATTACGATAAAGTTTTTTTTTGAACATTGGTCCTTCTGTCTGTCTAAAATCACTCCACAGCTCGAACTTAAAGAGCTACGGGCTTCAAATTTGTAAGACCAGTTCCTAGTACCTGTTAGGCGCCATAATAAAGTTTTAGAAAAAATCATGTGCAGCTGCGAAAGAACTTCTTAGGTTTTAAAGTTATTGAAATTATCTTATAATGATATAATGTAGAGGAGAGGAGGGTATTATGGAATAGTCGGGGAATATTCAATACTGAAGTTTCAGCCCTTTCTTGTGCTGCCATTAGAAGGAAATGCCATGACCTAAGAAATTCCTAATGAACCAGTGAACAAAGAGCCTATTGCTGCCGTTACAGTCGCTGCAAAACAAAGTGTGTTTTCAGATTTTTGAAAGTTTTTGTCGGGAAATGTTCAAACATTTTAATCTACCAGTAATCATGAGACTTTAATTTTGTTGTTAAGAATAATGCATACTAAAAGAATAGTAGTTTGTTATGTTGTAGTCGTTCTTTATCCATCAATGTTTTATCCGCCAGTAAAATGGCTCATAATCAAAAATGGTATGTCGGGTAATATGGAATACATATCATCTGTAATTGGCCTTTATGCCATCAACTAAAGAATAGGTAAACAAAGTTGCTGAATGTATCGTTTATAACGGAAAATTTTCCAAAGATCAATGAAATTTGGATTCAACTCATTAGCTGTTCTTTATGGAATCATTTTGACTGTAATGGAGCAGAGAAAGACGATTATGTTTGTGATTTTTGTAAATAGACTTAAAAACAAAACTATTTGAGCGTAAATTTTCAAATATTGTTTTTTAGTTAAAATTAACAATGTTCTGTGAAGTATAATTAAATTTTCAATAAATGTAAACAACTATTCCATATTACCCGACTATCCCATTTTACCCTCCACTTGTAACCAGTTTTAAAGAATATTTTTTCATAACAAAAAAAAAATAATGCTTTATTTCACCATTGGCACGTCATTACCATCAGTTATAGTATGAACTGAAAATGATTGTGTAGATTTTTATTTAAAACCAAAAGGAGTTATTCTTAAAAATATAAATGGTATTCCATATTACCCTCCTCTCCTCTAAATTATTTATCTACCCTATAAGGTAAAATTGTATTGATTAATTGAGTGGTAATTGGAAGTCGTATAGTGTTACACATCTCTAGTTTCTTATTTGAAAAACATCCTTTTCTTTTAAAAGGAACGCAAGTTCTTAATTGTACGTTAAATAAGCTCCTGACGTAAAAGGCACTTTCAAAAACTCATCCTGACCCAATCAAAACTAAACAAGCAATCTTTCAACATTTGGAATTTGTTGTCATTTGTCCCTCATTAATTCCAGATTAGAGATATGTCATTAAGACCCACTTCGGTACGAAATTTCCACAAATGCCCCAGGGATTGCAATAATAGTTCAAATTTTAATCTCCTCACATGCTAAACTACAAAATTCGAAATCAGCCATTTGGGGTTTAATTAAAATCCATTATATCCTGTAACCATGTTTGTGCAATTTAAAATCTCAAATTAGCCACTGACCTAGATCTTGTAAATTTTAGCAAAAGTTTTGGTAGTTAAAGATAACAGTTAAATATGGTTTTTGTGCTTTTCAAATACTGTTCTTCATGTGGTTCCAATTTGAGAAGTAACTGGATCACCTGGAATCGTACTTTTAAATAGTTTGGTTTAAAATTGCATTTGCTAAAATTGTTAAGATTCACTAAAGAATATTTATTTTATATTTGTTTTTACACAACACTGTTTTAAAGAAAATGATATATTTAAATTGAAGAATTCAACTAATAATCAGAACTAATTTCAAAAAAATATATTTTACCCAGGAAATTTTTAAGTATTTTTTCTACCTACGAAATGCAGTTCTAAATTTGAAAGTTTTAAAGAACAAGTAATTATAACAAGACTTTTTTTTCATTAACATCCAAAACAACTACGCCATTCAATTACTAAAGAATAGTAGAAGTTTGATATTAGAAGCTTTTTCATCATAATTTTTGTGAACATTTAAGGTATAATTAACATATTAAAAAACCTAATTGATTGGAATTTATGGTTTTAGATTAATTTAAGTCATGTTTTCTCTTTAATTAAATTATTAATAAAGAAATACTTTCAATCTCTAAGTGAAGTTGAGTCCTGAATTAATTAGTTAACTATTTCAATTAGCCTGTAGAAATATCCGAATTTTTTTATGCATGATTGGTCATGTTTTATCACGAATTTCGATTTTCACGCATTATTAACGCACGATTAATTTTAATTGAGGTTGCTTTAACGCAGTATCTGAATTTTAGTTGTTATATATATTCTCTTTATCGCTATAATTAATCTAGAATGGGCATCTAACTAAAAAGTTTATTACTAATTTTTTTCCCGTTTTTACACAAGCTATTTGCCAGATTGACGTTTGCACAATAAAAACAACGTCTACGCATTTTATTGATAAGTTGTTTGTCTTAAATGAATGTAGCATAAAAATTAAACTTAACCCACAGTAGTTGTTTTCAAGATAATATTTCTTTAAAAAAAACTTATGTTGTTTATTTAAATTTTTGATTAAATATGTGTCTAACAAAATCTAATTTTATTCTTAAAATATACAAACGTCAAGGTGTAGTTTTGAATAAACTCGCTGGGGTCTTTATATTTTAAATCTAGTTTAAGGTATCCGTACACGTTCAGAGCACGTTTTTAAAAATATGAACTAGAAAACAACTTTGGTAGTATTTTTGTGTGTATTTGAAAGGGGGGAGGGGAGTAACTATATATAGCAAGTAAACCCACTCTCCCCTAAACAGTCGAAAAAAATCTGATTTTCAACATTTTTTACGGCGTGTCAAAATGATTAATAGGTCAAAACAAAAACAACATAATTCTTCCAAGCTTTTTAGGTATATTCCCTAGACAACAGTTTCTTAAATTAGTAGAAGAAAAAATAATTTTTTTAATTCCTTAATAACTTTGTGAGTTATCTTTTTCCAAACGAAGCTATTTATCGAAAAACTGAAATGCGAGAAAAACGCATTTAAAGTTTCAACATCTGGTTGATTCTAGTGCTACTGACTTTACTAAATTAATCACTACGTTTGTTCTACTTGCGGCACAGTTAAAATGATGACAGTTTTAGAAACACGAAAACCTGGGTAATACTATAAACCAGTAAAAAAATTATAATTTTTTTTCGAGAATGACATTTTCAACGTGTACGGCTACCTTAAAAGAAAAAAATTTAGAAAGTCAAGATTTATTTAAGATTTTTCTGAATTGAAGGTGTTTTCTTTATTTGCAGGTTTTTCTTCAAATTGCATTAATCTTTTATTATTAATTTACTCAAAACTAAACACTTAATGGACTATTTAAAACATTTTAACGGATATTTTAAATGTATACTAGCACATCAAACTCCCATCTATCTAAATAAGGAAAGTTGTAGAATGAATATCTTTTACATAAAATATCTCGTTAAATAAAGGTTCAAAGTTATTTCACTACGACAACGAATATTTGCTTTCTAACAATTCAATGATTTTCAATCTTTAGTCAGACTGAATACTTTTTCTAAAACAATCACAAAAGCGAATTCCCACAAATACAATATTTCTGAATCGTTCTAACCGCCCGACCTTAAAAAAAACACATCTTCGAAGTTCTCTCTAACAGTTTTTCAATGTGTACCTATGGTTTCGTTTTCAAATCTATCCATTTGATCCATTCCAAATCTATCCCCATTGAAGTCGTCTCTTAGGTCTCTGGTTAAGGGAACCGGGAACCCAACGACGCTTCAAAATATCGAATTTTAATTTTAATTTTAGTTACTAAAATTTATATTTATAAAAAAGCAGATATATTACACACATGAACATAGGGCTGTAATTGGCAAAGGTGTTAGTTAATTCCAACATAACTTAGTTCAAATGTCCTAATTCCAAAAGAACAATTTTAAGCCTTTAGTTACACTTTTCTCTTTTTCTATTGTATTTGCTGTCTTGAAATTTTATAAGATTTTGTATGTATGTTTATTAAACAAAGTAAACCCACAAATTTTTTATAAAAATTATTTTAAAAAATAATATTACGTGCAAAAATAAGCTCTTTTTTCATTTAGAAAATGCAAAAAAATTGTATTTTGAGAAATAACTTCAGAGTTTTAAAGATTCCTCATCAAACTTGAGGTTTATTGCGTTTAATGGACAACTTTGAATTTATGTAAAAAAATATTTTAAGATTTCCGCAATAGTTGTGCTGGAAATTGTACCTAAAGGCTGAAAATCGTTGTCTTCAAATAACGGCATTTGATGCTGGCAAAAAAAGTACCATTGGAATAAACTAATATCCTTGCACTACAGCCCCATATGCATATATGTATAATATCAGTTTTTTCATAAATACCCAGTTTAGTAATTAAAAGTTAACATGAAAACTCGATATTTTAAAGCATCGTTGAGTTCCTGGTTCCCTTAATCTTATTCTTGCTCAGACTTTTTTTTACTCGCCATGATTGAATCCTGCGACGGATATCCCTTCGGTTGCAACATAATTATGTTTGATGGCACAATCAGAGCGCGCAGGAAACAAGTTTTGTGAGATTGATTCTGTCTGATATTACAAAGATGTTTACGTGGCAGTTACGATTTCGTGTTTTTTAAAGTTTCCTGTGAGCAAAATTTAAAGGTTTCGTGGCTAGTGCATGTCAAAAATACGTATGTATATTTGTAGAATACACATAATAAATAAAAAATATATAATAAAAATATAATAAAAAATTATGACTTGTGCGCGTTCTCTGATTATTTGTAAAAATCGATTCTTATTTTTGTGCAGTATAATTTAAACAGTATAACTTAAAAGCTAAACTATGCTAAAATTTCCTTACTTTTAAATATTGATTAAATACTTAAGAGGGTCAGTTTTTTCACATTGGCTTTTCTGCAAAACTTAACTTTTATCTACAACAATTTAATTCTTCGTTGGATTTCTCATTAGTTTCCTTTAAATCTTATGGTCATTTAACACATCCAAAGTTATCCATCTTGTTTCGTATGAATGGGGCATTTTGTCATTATGACTAAAAACTTTTATATGGAATTTATATAACAAATTGCAAATGGAATTGATTTTTTAAAGTTTTCTATGTTTAAAGATAAGCTTTTTTGTGAGTGATACAGCATTAAGGCAATAAAGATATATAACATTGTCGATTTTTTAATGTATATTTTTATTTGTAAAAATTTGTATTTTATTTTTATTTAAAAAAATAGCTATGTTGGTATTTCCATATTTATTGAAATTATGCATATTTAAATACAATTTGTGCATGTTATAATATATAATGTGTGTGAAGGATCAAAATCAGTACGTGTTTGGGTTGTTTAAAAAAAATTTCACCTTATTTTTGAAAAAGTACTACTATTTTAATTTTGCACAGTTAAAAATAAGTTGTTACTTTTAATTGTGGCAAATAAATTAATACTAAGGTCAGAAAAAAATAAAATTAGCCTTTATGGTACGTTAAAATTTATCAAAAGCTAGTTTTAATGAAAATAAATTTTCTATCGTCCAAAATACAAACAGCTTTAAAATTTATAAAGTATGAATGTCCTGGATGAAAAAATACACAACTCGTGTTATATCTGTGCATATATCTAGATAAATATCACACATTAAGAAAAGACACACAAAACGTGACGTGTTAAACTATGTACTGAATTTAAAAGAAAGTGATATTACAATCTAATTTATTGTTTATAATCACAGCATTATTGTATTATTTTAACTAACCAAATTACAGTATTTTAAGCTAGAAGAGGTTAAATTAAACAAGGTAAAATACACAAAAAGGAACATTCTTTCGCAATCTAAAAACTGAATGGTACCTTATAAAGAGAACAATGTAGATTTAACCGTCGAGCTAGGGTAAGACCCTTTGTTTTGGAAAACAAATTTAGCCCATATTGTTTGAGAAGTTCCCTGAATAAATGCTGAGCTTTAAATTGAAACAAAGCAATGGAAAACTCGAACAATGAGTGGCGAGAGAAAGCAAATAAATTTGCTTCGGGTTCTTTTCACCCGAATTTAATGAGATTGAAGCTTTCAGCTTTTGTTCTTATGGCCCAAGTTAAAATGTTCATTACGTATCTACCAAATTAATTTAATTCTCTCTTTTGAAGATAGTGTAATAATTAATAGTATCTTTTTTAACTAGTAGTAAAAGGTGTTGGTATTATTTATTTCTTAACTCAAAAATGTATATTAAATATATGAAATATAATTACTAAATTGTTTTCAAATTATTTTATTACGTATCTACCAGATTAATTTAGTTATCTCTTTAGTAAATATTGTAATAACTATAATAGCAGTCATTTTAACCATTATAAAAAAGTTCTAGTATTATGGATTTCTCAACGTTGAAATTATTGTAATAAGCGTGAGGCATAATTTAAAATCATTATAAAACAAATTCACTACCTAACTAATTTAATCTACCAATCCATTTCAATCTACCAAAATAGTTTAATTCTCAATTTTTAAGACTATATTCCCAAAAATATATTTATTCGCCTATTTTTTTTATTTCGAAAGAGTTTTTTTTTAACTGGAAAAGTAGGTATTGACATTTAGACGATTGTCCGCACTCCTTTCCGAATTCGGTTCTACCCGTGTGATTATTATTTTTTTTTGTAAGAAAGTTATGGTATGAGATATACAGTCTCTGAATACTTACTACAAACCCTCGTTAAAAATATTTTAGGCCCCATTACCTTGATAAAGGTTACCATTTAACACTTTGACTGCTAATGACTCGTCAGCGCGTCGTGTGGTTCCGATTCACCGATAACAGCACATTCTGATGAAATTCATAGTACCATTTCGCCAACCGTTCTTGTGAGTTCAAGTTCGTTTGAAAACTTGATAATCATGATGGTCTAGTCTAGTGGTTACACAAACTACACGATCTAGCTCTTTCATCTACCCTTTTGTATGATATTTAATTGACACCTAGTAATCCCAGATATGACTGATGAATTTCCATACATAGATTTTAAAGCTTATGCAGTTTTTATGATATTGCGAAGTGTATCTTTCGCCTATTGACGACAAATATAATACAGCCATAATTGTGTAGGGATGTTAACACCTATATTTGAATTATGTTAACACCTATATTTGAATACCACCGCAAGCAAATTTAAGGTTACTTGGTGATCAATTTGAGGATATACAATGTAGAATATTAGATTTTACACTTTTGAAACCGATCCTGCTGTGCTTGGAATAATACAGGGTGGTTATAAAATAACGCTTGCTATTCGGAGTGGTCTGTAGCTTGAATGAATAATCCGAATGCAACAAGCATTGAGACACTTACTAATCAAGAAGGGGGGAAAAGAATGGAATCATAAAAAAGAAACTCGTCTCTTGACCAGGGTTCTAAATTACGAGGCGTAGCCAATTATGGCCGATTACGGCCAACACAGCGAATAACGCCTCGTAATTTAGAACCCTGGTCAAAAGACGAGTTTATTTTTTATGATTCCATTCTCTTTCCCCCTTCTTGACGCTACTTACTAATCAAGAAGGGGGGAAAAGAATGGAATCATAAAAAAGAAACTCGTCTCTTGACCAGGGTTCTAAATTACGAGGCGTAGCCAATTATGGCCAACACAGCCGATTGCGCCTCGTAATTTAGAACCCTGGTCAAGAGACGAGTTTCTTTTTTATGATTCCATTCTTTTCCCCCCTTCTTGATTAGTAAGTGTCACGATGTTTGTTGGAATCGGATTATTCATTCAAGGTACAGATCTCTCCGAATAGCGAGCGTTATTTTATAACCACCCGGTACTTGATGATTTGAAAGTATATGTTCTATTTCAAATTACGAGGAAATCAATTCTTTCGTCTCAAGTGTAGGACAACCAGACACCAGACATACTGCATTTCACATTGCGGTTTAGTTTGTTATTCAACTATCTAGCTATAAAAAAATTGCAAATAGTCTTTGTTTTATTTTTTTGTAGTTTTTTCAAACAAAAACAACCCCAAAAAATATGAATTATGAAAATTGAATGATGATTTCAAAGTCGAAAAGTTAATCACTGAAACAAATCTGTTTATTGGCTTTCAATTCAATAATTACTGACAGATGCTGAGTTATCCGGTTGGTTGGAATAGGCCAGGAACATTTCCTGGTATTTTTACGACTAGATAGCGTGTAGCTTTAGTTAGCGAATTCAACCTAACCGTGTTATTTTACGACCTCGAACAAGATTTTTACTTTTTTGAAAATGAAGAAGAGTTAGTTCATTTCCATTCTAAGGAACTGGTTTAAAAAACAGGATGTTCTTCTACTTGACAACAGCCTCTATTGATGAAAATTTTCCATCGCTATCGTCGCAGTCAACGTGTTAAATATATGTGACTCCTTACCTGATCAGTCCAATCTTTGGTCTATGGAGAAGCAGCCACCTGTAGGCCACTTTTTCTCGCCAACCGGCATTCTTCGGATCTCGCCACAGCAATCGGACCTTGGGAACAGTCATAAAAACATGTGAATAGTTAATTATGCATAAACGAAAATTTACGTAAGAATATCCTTTTTACAATAAGCGATCATTTAAGTATCAATGACCATTTGTGTGTCAATGATCAATCATATGTCGACGTTCATTCACATATAAATTATTCTGTTTGTGTGAATGTTTATTTAGGACCGTTTTTGTGTAGACAATCATTGACATGTGAATTATTATGTTTGTGTGAACATTGATTCACAGGTAAATTATCATGTATGTGTGAATAATCCTTTACATGGAAATTATATTTATTGTGCTAAATGTAACAATATAAATCAGATTTTGAAAAGTAAGATATATTTAGTTTATAAAGGGATTTGAATGCGTAAAGTATCCTTTTAATTCTGTACCTAAGAGTCAAAAGAATATATCCAGAATAGTTATCTCACTGACTCTTATTTTGAAAATCGTAAAGTTTAATTTTTCCTAAGTTAATTCGTATAAAAAATATTTTTTTAAGAATTATTTTTATTGCACAAAAAGTATGGTTTGTGATTGTATGATTTAAAAAAATTTCTGCAAATGTTTGCAAATATTTTTTATCTTTAATAATAAAAATGGAGACATGTTTTACTTGAATTTGTGAGATCCCAATTTTCTCGCCAAATATATGGTTAAATTCACCAAAATTACCAAATGTGAGAAATGGGAGGTTTTTTGCCTCGTAAGATTTTGACTTGAACTTTGGTCGATATTAATTTTCTCACTAAAATTGTCATTAAGCTCACCAAATATTCAAATTCTATTAAATGTATTTTTTTCATAATTTGTATGTACGCAGGTTGATTATATGGAACTTAAGGACCTTTTGTAGCGATCTCCGTTTTCTTGCCAAATTTTCGCCAGGAAGAGAAAAAAAGAAGATACAAAGGCCAAATGCGCGACATTTTCTTTAACACATAAATTGAGATCTGGATTTGAAATAACTATTTTATATTTATGGTTTAGATGGGATTTATAATAAGAATTACGATGACGTTTCAAGTTGATTATGAGATGATTTTTCCGACACTGCATGATGTAGCGTTCTTTCCAATAATTATTAAAGAAGGAAGAAAACGAATTCTGGAAGTTTAATTTATTGAAAATGATGAGACGGGAAAATTAACACACGCTTAATCATACTGCAGATTAAGTAGTATACATACTTGAATCAAACTGATATCTATTTTTTAGATTGCGCGAAGAACGGTCATCATTTTTCTAGTAAATAATGATTGAAAATACATTATTAATTTAAACAAAACTTTTATTAACACGAATATTTCGTTTTAAAATAAATTATTACTTTGCACAGAAAAAAAAGTTTTTTTAATATATATTTTAACTCGTAACAACGCTGAAATAATCGAAATAGTATTAGACGGGCATCCTGACAAAAGAGCATGTAGCGAAGAATGCTTCTACGAAATGAATTCCATGGAGGGAATTGAGAAATATCAAAAAAGTTTCATTTGTTCGATCTTGTCAATATTTGTTTTTCTGATGAAAATTTGGACAGAGGATATTAGATCGCAGGAAAAGTATTAAAGAAAAGAGCTTGGCAGAAGTTCTTTGTTACGGACGTATTTCTGCAGAATCTCTTCCGAAGTTACAAAGAAATACTTATTTATAGTAGGAATGCACAATTTTATTCTAGTCCAATTGAAATATATTTTCATATTCGTGGGACTCATCCACCATATTTATTGTAAGAAGTATTATTCCTGAGTATTTCTGCATCCTATATATAAACGTATTCAAATATATACAGAGGTACAATAATCAGAGCCTGACAGGGCAAACGGTGCACGTGCCCAGGGCCCCCACTTCAAGTTGGCCCCCGAATTTGCTTTAAAAATGTTATGAACGAAAAAACGTATCAAAATTAGGTGTCACAAAAAATACTCATGAATATAATACAATTGAAACAACCGCCATTAATTTTTGAAAAGCGAGCCACTATAATCATTATATACATATATTTTTTTAATAAATTATATCCTGGCCTCTTGAATAAAAATAATTTATGTACTTAAAATATGCATGACCTGATATGAAAATATGATATAGGTATCTGAAGTCATACCTTATGCATGTTTTAAAAATATGTAACATATGCAATGCTTATACGCATAAAGCTTAAGATAATTGTTAAAGGTTACTTATTTGTACAAATATAACAAGTAGGTTTGTAACAGAATCTGTCACTTAACTCGCTTCCACATATTTGTGTTTAACAGGAAAAAACGCGCCAAACACAACATTAATTCTATATTTAACATTTGCAAGCTAAATTTGGCTAGTTTCATTTATTTTATTTCGAAAATTCAATAATTATTACTTATCGTTTGCAAAAATCAATTTATATTTTAAAGAATAAATATGTCATATTCCTCGCTTTTAAATAGAATGAAAACATTTCATATCAACATACAAGGATTCCGTAGTGAAATATATTTGACGTCATTTCAAACTGATCGATGTCGCAAAAATAAATTTATTTTAATTTATTGTCTAAAAGAATTAAAGTTTCTCGAGCGATTGTTGCGAATGGCAAATGTGATTTAATTCTAATAAAACAGGGCCTTTAGCTATTTGTAATTCAAAGTTTTAAACGCCAAAATTAACTATTTTCATTAATCTTCTTTCTCAGATTTAATAATTAGACTTTATCGTTTGCTAAATTTGTTTAAAGTTCGAAGAATAATTATGTAATCTTTTTAATAAATATTTTTGTCGCCACAATTTCCCATTTACATTTCTTTCGAAAATTCACTTATTTATAGTTTGTTAAATTAATTTACAGTTCAAAAAATATATAATTTGTACAATTTGATGCTTTAAAAATAAAAGCGAAACTTAGCATATTTTTTTATGCCAAGTTAGAATTCTCTATGCATCTTTCTTCATACAAATATATAGAACCATTAAAAGAACTCTATTGTGATAATACAACAATCCAAACCGAATTATATCACATAAATAAATATTTTTTCAAGTGTGTTTATTTTTATTTTAACAAAAGTTTCTCGTACGTTTAACGAAATGGCAACAGTGAAAATATTGAATAAAAATGGAATTTGCATGTTATTTCAATGTAGATTAAATTTTTAGTTATTTAAATTTAAATAAGCTTCTAGTTTAAAATTTTTTAATGAAATTTGGCATGTAGCCAATCTGATTTTTTGCTTCAAAATGACGTATCCCACTTGTCTGTGGGACTTGTGGATGACAACAGTGAAAATATGAATAAAAATAGAATTTGCATGTTATTTCAATGTAGATAAAAAAAAATTAGTAATTTAAATTTTAAATAAACTTCTAATTTAAATTTTTTAATGAAATTTGGAATGTAGCCTAATCTGATTTTTTGCTTTAAAATGACGTATCCCACTTGTCTGTGGGACTTGTGGTTCTTTCTGTGAAAGTGGGTGACAGACAGACAGACGGACGGACAGACAGACGGACTGAACGATTATAAAACCTTCCACTTTTTACGTTATAAACGTAGTGTGGAAGCTAAAATGAAAAAAATCACGTTCATAGATATGTTAATAAAGTATGTTATGGGGGCCCCAAACCTGCTTGTGCCCTGGGCTCCAAACGTTGTAAGTCGGTCCCTGACAATAATTTTTAAAATCTAGTTTTTATTAATAACCTTTTAAAAATTGGCAAAAGAAGACATTTTTAGACGTATTTTTTATTCTAAGGTTTAATGAATCTTGTTTGGAAGCGGTTCTAGGTTGAATGTACTGCTACAAACTTACTTTTCGATACGAATTTCAGTAAGTATTTAAGTAATAGAAAAGTAGGCTATTTTAGTTCTTTTTGAATTTCTTATTAATATCAAACCATTATACATATTTAGTGTACGATTCGTCGCCTAGTGGGCGCAGAGCGCGCCAATTGTGGACTCGAGAATACCCGCGCCAAGACTGGAATGTGTGTGTGCGGATTCAAAAGGAACCAATTTAAACTTTGAACTATGCGGAGGTAGAAAAAGGGGCTGGTTGCCCAAATGGAACTATTAGACTCTGTCATTTGCTAGATATTAATTATATTTGTAAATCTATGAAAATCTTTAATTATTGATAATTGCTACAACCTCATTAAACTTACTAAAATTAAAATGTTTCTACAAGCCTCAATCGTGTTCTTTCATCTTTCGAGTTTGGTGATGACTACCTCCGATCCTATACGCCAAACCTTTATTGGCGTAGTCGGCAGGATCGAACCTGCGCGAGAAAATCCCAATGGATTTCCAATAAAGGTTTGGTGTATAGGATCGGAGGTAGTCATCACCAAACTCGAAAGATTAAAGAACACGATTGAGGCTTGTAGAAGCATTTTAATTTTAGTAAGTTTAATGAGGTTGTAGCAATTATCAATAATTAAAGATTTTCATAGAGATTTACAAATATAATTAATATCTAGCAAATAACAGAGTCTAATAGTTCCATTTGGGCAACCAGCCCCTTTTTCTACCTCCGCATTGTTCAAAGTTTAAATTGGTTCCTTTTGAATCCGCACACACACTTTCCAGTCTTGGCGCGGGTATTCTCGAGTCCACAATTGGTGCGCTCTGCGCCCACTTGGCGACGAATCGTACATATAGCTAGAGAATACTACATTTATATTGAATTTATCTAACATCATTACACATCGAAAAGAATTTGTGACTGCTCAAAAGAAGTGCGTGCTCAAAAAAAATTTGACTATGATACCTTTAGAAAAGATTAAAGTATATAGGCTTCGCGTTCAGAGCAAAACAACCAAAACACTTTAGATAAAAAGTAAACTTTTAGAATAGGTTTTATTTCAAATATATGTCGTAGAAGTAAGGAAAAAAAGTATAGAAATGTGCCTGAAACTGATTTTTAATGATATTTTAATGTTTTTCAAGTTTTTGACACGAGACATAGCCGTGCGAAAAGCTTCTTACTAAAGTGATGTGGTAAATGCATCGTAATGGTTCTGAATAAAATTAAATGGCTTGATATTTCTTACCTAAGTATTTGCCTCATCTGCCTCAGGTGTTTTGAAAGTTAACGTCATCACTTGTTCAATTTAAATATTTTATTATTACTTGAAGGCCATATAGATAGTTCATGTGTTATGTTAATTTTGAATGTTACAATTTTGTTTTTTTTTTTCTTTACATTTGTTTGGCTAGTAATACAGAATTAAAGCTCTCGTAAGTACATTGCAATTGTTTTCTTCAAAATAATCATGGACATATTATGCTCATTAAATCAGATTAGGTTTAAAAACTAGAAAAAGAAAGACAAATATTATTCTATCAGCCTTAACCCATTGCATTTCGTGCAGTAAAACGAGGTGAATCGGCACATTTTCAACTTTGAACCTTAAAAAACAGCAACTAATTATTTTTTAGTTGTGTTTTTTTTTGCTAGAAACTTCGGTTTGGTTTTGGTTTTTGTCATTTTGAGCAAAATCATAACATTTTGAGCATATATTTTTGATAACTTAATTTAATACTGTTACAATTCACCCCGCAGAAAGAGATGATTCGGAACGCATGTTAAACTCTTTATTTTTTCATATATGCACCTTTTACTAACAAATATATAACTTATTTTCCACACAAGTATCGTTTCAGAAATGATTAGATGCAAGTTTCAAACTTGAGTAATATTTACTCGGAGCCATTTTGACTATGCGACATACTCAGATTTGAGTATATGTATTTTACCTATTCTTGAAAATTTCATTTTTAGAGTGTATGCCAAATAAAAAGCACCACTCGTCGCTTTAGAATGCGGAAATATTTTTACTAACATGCAAAGATTTTTCAGGTGAATAATACGTGATGATATTTAGCTTCCACTTCCAGTCTTGTTTTCAAGCAAGTTTAGAGTTGTCAAAATGAAAAAACTTAATTTCTCAATTCTTTAAGATATTATCTTGCTAAAAAAATTAGCAATATTTTTTTTATTATAACCGAGAACTTTCATTGAATCTCTCCCCCCCCCACGCCTGACGGTAATTTAATATAGATGCCTCTCAAAAATACGTTCTTTGATTCACAGAAATATTCACGTTCTGCCGTTACATAAGAAAGAATTCACTGGAATGAGGAAAAATTCAATTAGAGATAATGTAAATTATTTGTTGCATTGCAAAAAATTTCGCTCCTACTTTCACCAAATATGTTGTAGCTGCAACAGTTGTGTAATGAAATGCTTCACGATATTTTCAGTTTTGGTTGAACCATTTCTCAGGTTTTTTGTTTCCAAAACCTAAAATAAGGTTCACGGGAATACCGATACATTTCACCACTCAGGCGTAGTAGCTACTAGGAACCATTATTATGGTGAACCCAAGAACACAAAAATTTTAACAGAGGGATAAATAACGAACAATTTAGAATAAATAGAAGTTTTTATGATATTGCAATTTACTTGATAGGCTGTGTCCCCTGAAACCAAGCACAAAATTTTTAACAGTGCGAAACATAACGAACAATTTAGTATAAACAGATTGTGCAATTTACTTGATTGGCTGTGTCCCCTGTGTGCCACAAAGCATTGCGCATCATCTGCCCGGGACCTGTGGACGAAGTGACCAACTTCAGCTGAATTCCGGGCTCTGCGACCGACCGGAAAGGCATGGCCTGCCAGTAGGTCTGCGTCTTCTTTTTCCACATTACTGTGTAGAAGTTAGAGTTGTCTTGGTAGCTGAGGCGAGATAAAAAGTGAAATTAGTTAGATGTAAGGAATCTTAAGGGGTGTCGGATGGTTCTATACCGCCCATGTTAATTTTATACTAACTTTAAGAACATTTTTCTCAGAAACTAAATGAGATATCATTATGAATTTTTTTATAGTTTGTTCTTTACATATAGCTCTTTGATTTAAACTGAGAATATTTCACACAGTATAAAAAAATTCTTTTACAGTTTTTTTTTAAATATGTATTAAAAAATTATTTAAAAAAAACAGATTTAAAGTTATATCTATTTTTTCGGAGCAGAGATGTTTAAAATTCCTCAGTTTTAATCAAGGAGCTATTAATGGGGGAGAAATAATAAAACAAAACATGTTGATATCTTTTATTGTTCCTGAGAAAAATGTTCCTAACTGTTAAAAAAGCTTATATTTCAGGAAAAGTAAAGTATAGGTAAGAACTGATATACAGAGTTTCTGAAAAATGCTTATAAAAAGAAAACCACTGAACAGAAATCGATAATCTTGATCTTAAATTAAAGCTATAGATATAAAAATTAAAAATGAAAGAAAAACAGAAAATTGACATTTTTGACCAAAATACCCATCCGACTCCCCTTAGGGGGCAATGAGCCTGCTGGACCGCGGGTCTCCAACCAAAGTGCCTCAGTGTTAATCCAATGGCGGAAAAAAAATTCTAAGCCACATTTCTCCGGCTGTATTGAATATTTTTACAAACTGTATTTGAAATGTGATAAATGTAGCTGACTTACAGGTCCCAACAATCCTACTTTTTGAAATTGGTTCTACATTTCTACTAAGTTATCTACTTATATCATTAAAACAAGAAGTTCATAAAGAACTAAAATAGCCTACTTTCCTAATTCTTAAATACTTACTGAAGTTCTAATCGGGAAAAAACTAGGTTTCTAACAGTAAATATCATCAAAAGCCGTTTCTACACTAGATGTATACATATTAGAAAAAAAAATCGAAACACAGCATCCAGCTAATAATTTAAACTTCTAAAAGCCAAAATCAACTATTTTCCTTATTATTATTTCGCAAATCAATTAAACATTATTTATCGTCTGCTCGCGATTTATTTGTAGTTCGAGGAATAATTAAATATTTATTAATAACAAAAGTAATGAAACTCCAAACTGCATTAAAAAATAAGAAATGTAAATTAAAACTTAGCATAATTGCATGCAAAAGTATGCCTTGCCGCTTTCTTGTTAGATAATTAATGAATAATCAAAGAATCAAATTGTGCTACATTTTATGACGTCATTCCAAACTGATTCATGAAAATATTATTTTGCTTCAAATATGTTTAAATAAATAAAGTTTCTCATGCCATTGTTGATTTGGCAACAGTGATTTAAATGACTCAAAATTGAATTTCAATGCTAATTCAATGGGAAATTCGCCGACAGATAGTAGATTTATGTCCGTCCGGACGTACAGATAGACAGACGGACAAAAAGTATGAAAGTTGGGTATCTGAGGTCATAGCTTTCTAACAAAAAAAGAATTTTTAAGATCCGATGGATAGAACCGATTTTGGAAGGGGGGTACGGACAGACAGACAGACGGACAGACAGACAGACGGAAAGACAGACATAAGAACAGACAGACAGATGGACATCAACCGCATTTCAATACCTACAGTGATTTAAATGACTCAAAATTGAATTTCAATGCTAATTCAATGGGAAATTCGCCAACAGATAGTAGATTTATGTCCGTCCGGACGTACAGACAGACGGACAAAAAGTATGAAAGTTGGGTATCTGAGGTCATAGCTTTCTAACAAAAAAGAATTTTTAAGATCCGATGGATAAAACCGATTTTGGAAGGGGGGGGGTACGGACAGACAGACAGACGGACGGACAGACAGACGGACGGACAGACAGACGGAAAGACAGACAGACATACGAACAGACAGACAGATGGACATCAACCGCATTTCAATACCTACAGTGACTTAAATGACTCAAAATTGAATTTCAATGCTAATTCAATGGGAAAATCGCAGACAGATAGTAGATTTATGTCCGTCCGGACGTACAGACAGACGGACAAAAAGTATGAAAGTTGGGTATCTGAGGTCATAGCTTTCTAACAAAAAAAGAATTTTTAAGATCCGATGATTAGAACCGATTTTGGAAGGGAGGTACAGACAGACAGACAAACGGACAGACAAACGGACAGACAGGCGGACAGACGGACGGACAGACATACGAACAGACAGACAGATGGACAGACAGACAGTTGGACATCAACCGCATTTCAATACCTACAGTGATTTAAATGACTCAAAATTGAATTTCAATGCTAATTCAATGGGAAATTCGCCGACATATAGTAGATTTATGTCCGTCCGTACGTACAGACAGATGGACAAAAAGTATGAAAGTTAAGTATCTGAGGTCATAGCTTTCTAACAAAAAAAGAATTTTTAAGATCCGATGATTAGAATCCATTTTTCGAAGGGGGGTACAGACAGACAGACAAACGGACAGACAGGCGGACAGACATACGAACAGACAGACATACGAACAGACAGACAGATGGACAGACAGACAGATGGACATCGACCGCATTTCAATACCTACAGTGATTTAAATGACTCAAAATTGAATTTCAATGCTAATTCAATGGGAAATTCGCCGACAGATAGTAGATTTATGTCCGTCCGGACGTACAGACAGACGGACAAAAAGTATGAAAGTTGGGTATCTGAGGTTATAGCTTTCTAACAAAAAAAGAATTTTTAAGATCCGATGATTAGAACCGATTTTGGAAGGGGGGTACGGACAGACAGACGGACAGACGGACAGACGGACAGACGGACAGACGGACATCGACCGCATGTCAATACCTACTTTTTCATTTTTTTAATTCTTTCGAATTAAAAAAAGAAAAGTAGGCTAAAAATTGTACAAATATTCAATACAGCCGGAGAAATGTGGCTTCGAAATTAATTTTTTTCCTATTTGATTAACACTGAGGCACTTTGTATTAGAGACCCACGATCGATCGGGCTCATCCACCTTTTACCCCTTGACGTTCAGATAGTTTTCAGGAAAATGGTCTTAAAAGTGCCTATTTTTCTTATCCCTGATAATTACATAAAATAAATTGTATATTCATTCTTATTTTTCTTTTTTTAGCTTAAAAATAAAAAATAAAATCTTACTGACGTTTTAATTGACGGCTTAAAAATTGTTTTAATCCAATTGGCGCGTTACTACTAAACTCTATACCCATTGGCGTTTGAATTGACGGATTTAATTTAGTTTTAATCTTAATGACGCGTTAGTACTGAACACTCCTGATCGGAAATATCACGGAAGTGAGAAATATACGACGAAATCTGAACCCGTCATATTCAGAGGAGCGAGAAGGTTAAGTTATGTGGCCTAATTATTGTTATTGATATTTATCAGATGATGTATATTGAATATTGATTGATTTTTTTTGTAAATATATTGATAGTTTCTGTACCTGAAAACAAAGCCCACATAATCATCGTCTATTTCCGTGTCAACGAAGAAAGTACCTTCGAAATCAACTCCACCAAATGCGTGAAATCCTAAAGTCAAGAGAAACGATCAGAATTAATTTGAATAAAATTGTGTAAATTTAAATAAACTAGGCGTAAAATTAGCGGAAAATAACAGCATTTTCTTTACTTGTTTTATCTTTAAAAAATTCATTTTGCAAGATTTATTCATATCCAGTTATAATCCAAAGTATTGAGTTAACCCATCAATATTTATATTTAAAATATTGCACAGAGAAATAATTGGACACTCTTTGTATTTTAGAAACCATTTTGCATGTACATATAAACGAAGAATGCAGGACAAATTCTCATTACTGTTTAAAAAATTTGATATTCATTTTAATATATTAAAACCTTTTTGTAACTATAAGCCATTTTGTTAGTTATTTGTATACAAAAGAGCCGATCATACAAGTTTCAAATTTCCTGAAGCTTAAAAATTAAGTTTATTTATGAAACACTTTTGTCTTTAAATTGCTCCCTAAACTTTTTTCTTTAATTTTTATTTTAACAAACCAAAACTGCAGTAATGACAGCTAAATTAAACCAAAAAATAATAATGACATAAAATGACAACTTTTTAAAAACATCTACGTAACCCTCCTCCTCAAAACAAAAATTAATTACAATATTTCCCCATTTCCTCTGCCCCTTAAGAAGTGCTCTTCACAAAGGATAGGTTCATTCGGTTTAATTAGTGGTTTCGTTGATATTTTTTCATCATATTTATGCTTTTTATTATTTTTCGTACAATAACACTGAGGGACATTATTAACTCATTAAAGACAGTTGGAAAGAAAATTTGTCTTGCGAAAATGAGTTTCCTGCTTAAGTTTACTTAAATAAACAAAATATAACACAAATAAAGATCATAGTCCTGAAAAATGTATGTTGGATAAATTAAATTACACCGAAAATATATTTGAAAACGTAAAGTTAATTTTTTTATTCTGAAATAAAAGTGAAAAATGACATTCCCAACGTCGTTGTTAGGTAAATAATGACTTACCTACAGCCAGCCCTGGATCACTGTTCATGGTCTGAACGATTTCTGCTCCCTAAGAGGGGGCAAAAAAGAAATAACAGGTTCTTGTAAATATGCAAAGTGCTGATCACATAATATACTGGGAGCTATTAAGTACTTTCAGTAATAGTAAAAGTAGGACCAGTGCTTTAAATATATAATAACTGCGCTTTCCTGTGTTCAAACGTATTTCACTTTTTGTATCAAAATTATATGTTTAAATTTGGCAGTCTAATTTTATTTTAAAACCGATCTAATCACTTTTTTTTTCTTCTTTTAATGGCATGAGCAAATGAGTACACTCTTAAAACTGTAACTCATAAATATAAGGCACAAACGCATTGTGCCTCCTATTACATGAATATAAGCGGTACCTTACCAAGGTACCTTTTATATTTAAAAGGCACAACAAAATAACAGGCACAGCTGTACGACTAAATCCCTTAAACGGCACCATGAGAGATGTGTCCCGTAAAGTGCCTCATAAAATTCATCGAGACGTTTAGCAGGCACAAGCGAACCTTGAACTCAAGAATGCGCATGCGCAATAACAGCTGAATCGTCTAACGTTTAATGGCGGATTTTTTCCTCGAACAGCAGTTAAAGTAAATATTTATATTAATATTGTTAATTATGAAAATAACTAATTATAAGATTAGTAATTTGTTTGTGGCATCATCATTTAACTCTGACTGTATTTGAACCATATTATATTTGTTTATATTATGTGGCAAACTTCATACTTCATCACGTTTTTTATTATCTTTTACTATCAGACTATATCACCGTTCAAAATCTTTTTTCACTTTTAAAAATGGGATAAAGATGTAGTTAAGATGTAATTGTAAAGATGTGTCAAGCATTAATCATATATTTAGGCTATTTACATTTTAAACACAGAATGGAGAAAATATAAAGGGGCACATAAATCTAAAATTAAAAACACTGTGCCTCTTAATTTCAAATGCAGCACGTATTAGGAGGCACCCCGTAGCTTTTAATTTTAGGAGGCACATTGTATCTCTTAATTTTAGGTGGCACAATGTACCTCCTAATTTTAGGTGGCACAATGTACCGCTTAATTTTAAGAGGCAAAAAAAGTTCACAATGTGAATCTTATTTAGGAGGCACAGTTCTAAGAGTGTACGATCTTTTTAATTCAATTTGTTTTAATTTAACCATTTCTTTGAAAATGTTTACTTTAACTTGAGAAATTTTTGTATCTGTACCTAACGGTGACTATACAATCTATTGTGATAGAGCGCTAGTTTTCACGAAATTATTGTTATTCAATGGATGACGGATGGATACAATTGCTTATAACATTATATAAACTGCTTATTAGAGAAACTATTAGATGAAGCTCATTTTAAAGTGTTACTAACTATATTATTCGCAATATATTCGAACAATAAATATTAAACCCTGCATTCAGTTCTAAATGTATAAAGGATTTGTCATAATAACTACACTATTAACTACACTACGCCATAATAAGGTACATGAACCTAAATCGAAATTCCGAATCATGAGCCGTTAAAACAAATTAATGAAGCAGTTTCACAACTATGACAATTCCCCACCGTTAACGAACCCTAAATCTCCACAACAGGCGAGTATATAAGTCAGCCTCTTAGCCGATTTCCATAACTGCATAAACATGAGGCTGTGAATACCTGGTTGTAGATGACCCAGTTGGGATCAATCTGCGAATCTCCCTCAGGGTCCAGGACGACCGTCTGATAAGCCCTGAAATCCGTGGCGTACACCATCCGATTATCCGGACACACATCGTCTTCGTCATTTGTACCGTCACCGTCAAAGTCCTTCTTGCAAGCGTCACCGACTCCGGTTCCTAGTATACAATAAAAGCCGGGATTGAAGTAACGCGTTACTTGTAACAGTTACTTTTTTTAGGTAACGCCGAGAAACGCCGTTAGATTTTTCAAAAAGTAACTGTAACTTAATTGCTTTTATCAGTAACGAAAAATTTCGTTACTTTTCCGTTGCTTCTCAAGCCGTTCTTCACGGGTAGTTTCAACACAGTTCGGCGTTTGGCCTAAATTTAGTTATTTAAAATTTAACTTTTAAAAACGTTGAATTTTTGTTCTTAATTTTTTTAGGGTGTCCATATTTATTTAGTCTTAGTTCTCGTTAAAAAACGGAAAGATAGCTAAATTTCCTTTTTTCTCATTACTTGAAATTTCAAAAAGTAACTGTGATTAGTTACTTTTCGTATTACATAACTTTAACTAGTTACTTTTCATATTAAGTAACTGTAACTGTTACAGAGTTACTTTTCAAAAGTAACTTTCCAATCCCTGAATAAAAGATTCATTAAATAGGCATAATTTAATAAAAGTTGCGATTGTTGATTAAGTAAGAAAAAATAAGTTAGATACACGCAAGATTTTTTATGATGCCTATATGTATTTTTATGTTTAAGGACTTAAGGGACAATGAGCCGTAAATACAATGGGAAAAAATATTTTCCAAGCCACATTTCTCTGGCGTATTGTTGTAAAAACATTGAATATTTTTGCAAAAGGTTTTTTATATGATAAATGTAGTTTACTTACAGTTCTCAATAATCACCTTTTTGAAATTAGTTAGTATAAATTTTTTAATTTTCAATATATAAATTTCCACAAAATATTTGAACAAGTTTCAGAAAGTGGGATTATAAGAGACCTGTAAGTACAGCATATGAAACAAACCAGTTTGTAAAATATTCAAAACAGCCGGAGCATTGTAGCTTAGAAAATATTTTTTCCATTGGATTAGCCCAGAGGCACTTTGGTTTGGAGACCCTCAGTCAATCGGGTTCATTCTCCCTTAATGCAGATTGTAAGGAATCTAAGGTTCCGAAATTGGCGTTATCTAAGAAGTACATTATTTTAATGAGTGCAAAAACAGGTATTGGTGCCCTGAAATATGTGACACCATCCAATTATGCCGTCAAGTCAACGGTTCCGACACCATGGAAGCGCCAATAAGATTGAAACGAAATTGAATCCAGCATATGAAACGACAATAACAGTTTAAATTTTAAAGAAATTATTTTTTATTTCTGATATGATCCAAACCAGTGGTAGAAGGGAAAAAAAGGTGGGGGTAATGCTCCTAATTTGGGATGCAAGTGACCCCCCTCCCCCCCCTTAGATACGCGATTAATACGTATGATATTCATTCGCTTGTTCTAAGTAATTTAGTCAATATCACACATAGCTATAATAAATTTTTATTTACATAAAGAGAAGGCTGGATCGTTACTTTGCATAAGATCTCGCAAGAATGAGCTGAAAGTTTAAAGCAGCTAAATAAACCCAAAAAAGTGTGGGAAAAGTGTGTGATTTTACTGGGATTATAAGGGAGGGGGATGCATGGCCATTTACTTGAAAAGTGGGGACAAGCGTCAATCCACACTTCCAGAGAGAGAACTGATCCAAACATCAAATAATTAAAGATGCCAAATTATTCCCAACTCCTAACTTACGGTTTGTATCCTTTTGGTCAGGATTTGGTACAAGAGGACAATTATCGTCACTATCCGGCCAACCATCGTTATCCTTATCATTGTCACACACATCACCTGAAAATATAGACCAAAGTTGAAAATTCTGGTGTATCGATAAACAATCAGTCATATTGCATTCGTAACTAATCATATTTATTCTTACAACCTGTAAATATATAACATACATTACACATACATAATTCATAATTACCATTATATTTTAATCAGAATTAGTTAATACATAAGAAGCTATTAACTTAAAATTTTCTGTTTATTTACTTGGAAGGCATAAAATGAAGGCATATAACTATAAAACAAAGCAAAAGTTATTATTTACAAATCTTTCAAATGGATATCTTCTTTGCATCTTTTTTTTTTTTTTTTACAAAAATGTCATCTCACAGCTGGATTTCTATAGAGTTAAAGATAAAGGCATAAAAAGGTTTAGAAAGAAAATGTTTGTACTTCATAGATCGAAACATAATAATGAAACCATGTGCATTCAGCCGTTTTTAAAACAATGTAAAGAAAGAAAGGAAATTTTACTATGGACAAAGCAATTTTGAGTTCAATACATTGAGATAAATACTATATCGCTTTAGGCGTTTTACCACATCAGAAAAATATGTTTTCTTACCAAGTATATTTATTCTAAAAAAAGAGGCATTTTTCTATGCAAACCTCTTTTTGACAGTTACCTTCACTTGAAAAACGAAGATAAACGCTCTTAAATATAAATGTCTTAATATTGAAGGTTTTGCAGACTGAGCTCATTTCTCTTTTTTTTTTCTGCAATCTTTTGATCAAAAAAAAATCTTAAATAAATCTCGTATTTTTTAAGGTTTTGCAGAATCTAAGCTTCATTGCTCTTTTTCATCGCTCATTTTATAAAAAAAAAATAGTGAAATGCGAACTCTCAAATATTTTACGAAACTAAACTTTCACTAAATAAATGCGTATTAACTCCAGAATTTCATTAGTATCCTGAATTTAACTACTTTAGTAATAATAACCGTCGTTTGGATTATAAATGTCCTGGGTTGGCTCAGAACAATCGACTTAATCTTCTTTAATCCTCTTTACTCCCGAAAAAAATCCCACCAAAGAATTTTTAGTAATGTTGCAGAACTAACCAAATTTACGAATAAAAATGGTTTTTTTACTTCTGAATTTCTGTAACATTTTCTAGCAATCGCACTACCTTCACACCAATCTGGTACTTCAGCATAAAGATGCGTGCACGACTTAGAAACAGCGATTTCTATGCATTTAAAGAATAGAAAATACGTTTAAAGAAATATTTAATAACGTTAAAAGAAATATTCCTTTAAGTTTGATAAAATTCTTATCTATCCTTGAGGAGCAAGACAAAAATATAATTTTCTCAATATAACAATGTCGCCTGAAGCGATAAAAAAAAGCATTTCTTTTAAAATCAAAAAAATTTCTGGACATAGTTTTAAAAAGAACAATACGTACCTTTTCCATCCCCATCAGTATCCAACTGATCACTATTTGGAATAGCTGGGCAGTTGTCTACGTTATTCTGAGCGCCATCACCATCACTGTAAAAAGAATATTTTACTTCTGTTATATTAAAAAAAATTCTGGTTGTCTTCGTAAAAGCATTTGAAAGAAAGTGTATAGAATTAATTGCTCCTGTGATTAAAGAGTTTCAAAAATATCTTTTTAGTTAGTGAGCTTCATGAAAAAAGAGCACACATTATTTTTTTCGAATTAAAAATATATCCGTAAAAATAATTTTATGATACGAATTGAAACAAATCCGTATTGATAATAATTTATACAAAAACAATCCTGCACTAAATTTTAAAAAAAGGATAGAAAAAACTTCACGAGAGAGAAAACAATTTATTTTAATTAAACCTGATAATTCATTCAATTTTTGTATTTGAAATAATCAAGCGAATTATTAATAAAAACACTTTGGCTACTTACTTATCCAAATTGGTATCGCATGCATCTCCAACTAAATCTTTATCCAAATCAGTCTAAAAAGAAAAAAAAAATATCAAGATAAACAAATAATTCATCTTTAATATTAAAAAAATGCTTCAGGTAAAATGTATTGCTTTTCCTTTTATTAATACTTGAAAACTGAAAAACATATTTATCCTTCAAGTAAAAATGTTAATTTTATAAAGGACTTTTATTCTGTCTAGATTCTGTCACACTTTCTAGATTTTTCAATTGAACCAAATGTATGATAAAAAAGATTCGAAATGGATTGATGCACTCAAAAGATTCAATATCACAAGTATATTTTGCTTATTTGTTTTTTTTTCTACACTGTAATAAAATTTTATTAGAAAGCAGACTATGTCTGTTATTTTTTTTACGGAAAATTACCGTTTTCTAAAACAACTGAAATTGAATGTGAAATTGCATTTCAATTTAGGACACATTTATTTTTTAAATATATAAAATCTGTAATCACTGATACAGATTGCACCTAATTGAGAAAAGATTATTTTTCGTTTTGATTAAAATGAATATTTAAAATAGACAAACTAAAACCGTTGGCCACGATAGTTATCTCATATTCCGACTGGAATTCGTATACGGATCATGGATTAATTTTTTTTAAATCTAACGTACCCAGCATTACAGAATATATTTGTACGAATAATAATATAAGTAAGAATATTTTCTTAATTATTTTGTAAAGAGAAAAATTCGTCAATTTATTTTGCATTACGGATATTTTCTTGCATTTTTGCTGCCAAAACATTACTGTAATGTAATAGGATTTTCTTTACCGTTTATATAGTTTAATAGTGAAATATTTGATTGAGTTCACACTTATCTTAATATAAAAAAGAGCAAGCCCTTTTTCAAAATTAAGTAATATTCTTGTTATGCCGTGATTATGAGTAGTTTAAGTGGTGAAGATATTATATGAAGAGTCCAGGGGAAGAAATTCTGATTGACCGGTTTCTCCCTTGGTTTTCTTGGTCTCTCTCGGTACAAACGTGGGATCGTGAATCAGGGTTGTCGCGAGAAAAGAACCAAGTGAGAAACCGGTTTCCTTACACCAGTTTAGGCGATGACTCGCTATCGTTGCCAAAGACGAATGTTCTGGACAGATTCATATGCAATAAAGGGTTTTTCCCCTGGACTCTTCAGATAAAAGATCATACTCTACCTGGCTTGGATTCGAAATGAAAGGGCAATTGTCGCACACGTCTCCGAGTCCGTCTCCGTCGCTGTCTCTTTGGTCTGGATTCGTGACACGGGGGCAGTTATCCTCCGCATCTCCGAAACCTGAGGAGAGATTAAAAAAAATCACGAGTTTAACCCTTTCAGTCCCAAACTTAATTTTTTATTCTAAAAATCTAAAATTTGTGAAATGGACTCATTTTGCATTCAGAATGAAATGGTAAAAATAAGGGGGAAAACTCTTAACTCTGTAACAAAATTTTGTTAGAAATCAGACTATGTCTGTTATATTTTTACGGAAAATTACTGTTTTCTAAAACAACTAAAAATTTAATTTGAAATTGCATTTCAATTTAAAAGACATATTTTCCCATTACAAATATTGAAGAAGAATGAAGCATGAAGAATTTAGGGCAAATTTATTTAATGAAATTGTATCAAAATTTTTTTTTATTTTATCGTGTTTTTCATATTTTCATTTAACTAAAACACACATAATTCAATTCTTCAAAAGACATGATTCTTCCATCTAACGATACAAAAGAAAATATAACTTTATGGAAAACTGTATCGAAAATTTAATAAAACTTATAAGTGCAAGTTTAACTTTAGTGAGAAAAAAATATCAAGCTAATGATTCCGAGAAGAATCATTGGGAGTGAAAGGGTTAAACAAACTGTAAAAAATTTCTGTAAACATATATCACATTTTTCAGTTACTTTTTTTACATCACAGTGTTGCAATACTATTTTTACAGTATTACAACACTGCAAAATAAATCGCATTATTCGTAAAAATAAATCTCATTGTTTATGTAAAAATAAATCACATGTGGCCGTTACTATTTTTTACATCACAGTGTTGTAATACTAGTTAGAATTACAACTCTGTAAAATGAATCGCATTTTCTGTAAAGATATATCACATTTTGTAGTAATTTTTTACATCAGAGTGTAGTAATACTAGTTTTACAGCAAACTGAGGCTTTCATTTAAGAAACAGTCACTTGAACCTCAATAGTGCTTACCAGAGAAAATAGACATAACCCAATGGATTCCAGTTAAACAAATCTTTTTTTGAGAGTGTAGCATAATTCATTTTACATCCTGCACTGTTAAAAATTGTTTTGCGTTTTACGCATTGACCACCAGCGACGAGATATTATCTCGTCCCTAGTGGAAAGAAATTTCTTATTCAACGATAGATACACATTATGATAAAATTCCTAGTAATTTCGTCAATAATTCTTATGAGTTCAAGTTCTTTTGAAAATTCGATAAACATGACGGTTTTCGTGCCAAAACAAACTAAAAGATCAAGCTATTTCATCTACCCTTTTGTATGCTATTTAATTGACGCCTAGTAATCACAGATGTGAGTGAGGAACTTTCAGATATAGATTATAAAGCTTATTAGAGCCAAGTCAAAGAAATATAAAAAAAGCTGAATTTTTTTATATTTGATGGAGGTACATTTTATTATTACAGGTTATATTAGGTACATTTTATTATTACAGGTTATATTAGGTACATTTTTCACTGTTTTCAAGATTTTTCCTCATGTAGCTTTCTCCCCCCACCCTAATCTAAACATAAAACCACCCACTTTCGAAAAGTCGCCCTAACTCGGTAACTATTCAAGTAAATTGAACAAACTTTTTTTTAACAAAAACTTGTTCTTCTAAAGTTGCACTATAAATATTAAAAACGATTGTGGCAAGGTAAATTACATGCTGAAAAAAGCTTTCTTAAACGGAAAGCTTTTTTGGTCAGAAAGGTCTTTATTTGACTTGTATTTTGTATATATTTCTAAATTTAAACAATTTAGATAGATGCACAAAATACAAGTCAAATAAAGGCCATAGTACTGAACATTACGTACATGAAAAATTAAGTTATACTAAAAAAGAATATTAAAAACTAAACGCTAACGTTTTAATTTGATAAGGGATGTGTCAATAGTATTCACAAATGAATCTTTAATGGATTGATAAAATTGCTTCATTGTGAAACAAAAGGATGTATATTTAAATCCCAAATTTCAGAACATAAATCCCGGAATTTCCCCGAAAACATGTTAGAAATGGCTTTCAAATCCTGTACTTAACACTTTTAAAACGACATTTTGAAAAGTAAGGTAACGCAGCTATAAAACACTAAATGGCCTACTTATAAAAAGCGAACACAATGTTTTATCCAGCTTAACTTCAATTAAAGTGGAGTGTACTGAAAATAGTTTTTTTTATAAAAATCATTTATTTTATCAATAATAGATAAACTTTTAAGATAAACTTGATGTTTTATAAAATAAAAATGCACAATATAAAAAGCATAAAAGGAAAGTACCACAAAGAAAAACCTTTTTACTCGCTGAGTTGACTCATTAAAAATCTTTTTTTCTTTATAAAGAAATATAAAAAGTTATCATTTAGAAAACTATGCATAGTAAGATTACTAAGAAAGAAAATTACCTCGTAAAAAGGGAATTTGCGTTAGAGTGGAATCCTTTTATGTGAATTAAACAGATTTTTGTAACGAGATAGTAAAAACTCGATGTATCGAAAAAAATTGTAGGTTAAATGAAGAAAAAGGTAATTTTTATTCTTCTCTTGAAAGAAATTAACACGTTTTTTGTCATTGTTGAAATATCCCAAGTAAAGGTTTGAAAATAAATGGTATTTGTTTAAGATAAAATAAAATGAGCCAAGTTTTATGGCAGAGATATTTAAATCTTGTGAATTGGTTTTTTAACACTTTACTGTAAAGAATAAATTCTATAAAATAGCATCGCAGGTTTGCTCTTTATTTTTTTTATTAGGAAATCCTTAAAGTTTAGTTCAGGGATAGTAATAAATTGGTCACAGAAAATTTCGGTCTAATGTAATACTCATTTTATTTTCGATGTATTTTTTCAATGAGCTGCATTATAATTAATTTGGTTTTAAAATAAATTTATTTTAAGGTTGTAAAATTTTGGACTTTTGAAGAAAAAAGTTTTTTAATGTAATTTGCCAAATTAAATATTAGAACTTAAAAATAAAAGATTTTTTTTATTGTTCAAAGTAAAATAAGTAAAGAAATAAATTAGCTATACAATTTAGTTTTATATAAAAAAAGTCAGTAAAGGTAAAGAAAAATTGTTTTTAAAATCGTTGTTGTGAATCAATAACCCAAATAATTTGATTTAAGGTCAAATTAGCCCAATCAACCGCGGGTCTCCAAACCAAAGTGCCTCAGTATTAAGCCAATTGGAACCAATTATTTTCTAAGCCACACTTCTCCGGCTGTATTGAATATTTTTACAAACGATCCCTACATGTCTACTATAATCCCACTTTTTGAAATTGCTTTGAATACTTTGTGTAAAATTATTTATTGAAAATTGAAAAAAAAAATCGAACCAATTTCAAAAAGTGGGAGCGTCGGGACCTGTATGGCAGCTACATTTATCACATGAAAAACCGGTTTGTAAAAATATTCAATACAGAGCCGGTGAAGTGTGGCTCAAAAAATATTTTTTTCTCCATTGAATTAACACTGAGGCACTTTGGTTTAAATACCCGCGGTCCAGCGTTCTCATTCGCCCTTAAAAGTTAAGAGCTGTAATAGTTTTAATCGTACACGGCCTACCACTATTTTAAAAAACTCTTTGGTTTCTGTCCGATTTGTTTCCGAAGCATTTCAAACAGTAACACGCGGCGCTATTATGGCATATGTATATAAGTGTACCATAGATGTAAAAGTGAGGGCAATGTACACTGTTAAAAATTTTTTTGTCTCAAATTGCAGCTAAATCTTGAAACTTTCTAGCTGCCACCACTATTTGGAGCGTGAAATGACCAATTATGTGGCAAAACTATAACTTTGATACACCGCAAAAGTTGTGAATCAACGCTCCAAATAGTGTGGCAGCTAGAAAGTTCTAGGATTCAGGTGCTGCACCAAACTTTTTAACACTGTAAATGTATTCACATTGCCTTCATATGCATGTATTTCAAGTTACCCGCAATGTTACCCAAACTGGATTTGACAAGTATAGTTTAGAAAAAATGTCTTCTGATTGATAAAAAATCGAACAATACCTTCTCTATTTCTCCTTTATCTAATCATGTGAAATAAATTTCCCTACCTATATGATAAGTTAGACAAAATGTACTACAAAATTACCTCCAAAAACTTAACTCCAGACTGCTTCTTAGATTTGTAACACAACAAATAGAGACGATTGTTTACTGCAGTCAGTACTAGGCCTAAACCTCCAGTAGTCAAAATACCTCAAGTTTCCGTATAATCCACAAGTTCAATTTTTTTACACATAAATATATGAAATAAATAGCGCCGACAGGGAAATATATTTTTTTTAAATATTTTATTCACATCTGGAGAGGTACTTTTTAACGTGTTGCCACTTTGAGAGTAACGTTTGAAGTATCATAAGGATGCAGATTTTAAAGACTTGTTCAGTTTAAGTGACCAATTAGGTGCGAGAATGAGTGATGAGAAAAAGTGAAAAGGTAATTAAAAGATATTTGCTGAGGTAAGATGATTCTGCGAGAAAGACTGATTGGCGTGTCGGGATATTAAAGATTTTAACAAGTAGTAATATCAGAGATGTTAAAGAGGTAATATAAATTATGAAGTTCAATGTGGGTTGTGTGTATGAAAATAGTAGTATACATGTTTGGCCGAGGTCTAGGGGTATGTAGAAAAGGGAGCTATGCGGTAGATTTGTAATCTTTTATTGCAGTACAATAGCCTTAAAAATAAAATTATGTGAGACTGTTAAGCTTCGTTAACATCCAGATAGACTTTGCACAGAGGAGAACGTGCCGGTTCCAGGATAAAAAAAAGACCGCTCAACTCTTTAGCTTACAATTTATACACAGTGGCGCTGCGATTGTGCTTAAGTAGAAAAATAGTTACAGTTAATTAAAGGGTTACACACTTATAATATAATAATAACAATTACAGATAAGGGCGTCTTGACATATGAAGAGTGCCGGTTAAAAAAAACCTTCATCGACAGGGAATCTGTCCGTATTGAAATCTGCTTGGCGAGTAGTGGCGATCGGAAACCAGTTTTCCCTTGGATCTTCTTACCGTGGTTCAAGAGTCAGGCTATTTGTATGGCGTTAATTTTGATCATAGAGATAGTAAACTCGTCCGCCGAGTGATAAGAATCAAGACAACACTGGTTTCTTCACACCAGTTTAGGCGATGACTCGCTATTTTCGGCAAGCAGACCTGCTGCAGACAGAGTACTATGCAATGAAGGGGTTCTTGCACTGTACTCTTCATATATGACAGATGTTCAATCCATTAAACTACTACGCTTAATTTATTACCATCTTGGTCGGAGTCTAGGTCACACGCGTCCCCTATCCCGTCCCCGTCAGAGTCCGTTTGGTCTGGGTTTGGTATTTTCGGGCAGTTGTCGCATGCGTCACCCCTTCGGTCCGGTCCGTCAATGTCCGTGTCCTCTTGCTTAGGGTTGTAGGTGAACGGGCAATTGTCTAAGGGCTGCAAGGGCAAGACATTTATTTTGGTTTTAAATGGGTTCGTATAGAATGTTGATGATATTATGTGGGAAGCATGGGTACTTATCAAGTTTCTTATACACGACAAAAAAACACGTCAGTTTACGGACATTTTACGGTATTTTGACCATGTACGGTATTTTGGCTTCAGTCGATAGGTTCAGGGTCCGAACTTCGATCACGCCGGCCACGTCGGTATGACGCTACACTTGTCTCTTAAAGGTTGAGTATTTTAACTCGAATTTACGGTATTTAATTCAGAAAGTTTCAGTATTTTTCGAGAATTTCTTAGTAACTCAATTTCCAGTTGAAAATCGTCAATTTGACTGAATTTTTACAGTGTAGACGAGACGACTAGTCTGTCAATATCGACCAGTACATACAATTGTGAACGAACGTCGCCCACCTATTTTGGAATAGTGCAAGTTCATATCGTTTATTCGTTTTCTTTAATGCTTCAAACCTAAACGATTTTCTTATGAAACCACTATTTTCGACTCAAGCTTATCGTGTTCAGTTAAATTTTAAAATTAGTACTACATTTTGAAGCAAAAAAAAATAGATGCTGACTAATTTGTATTGCATTAAAACAAATCGTTTTTCACAAACATACCAAAGGATCACCATTAATGGGTCAATACAAATTAAACCCCAATGCGTAAAAAATATATGAATAATTAATTTTCAAAACTTACTACCTTCGAAGTACAACTAAGATATAGGGACCGTTCCATTCATTGGCGTCTTTTGACAACTGTAAATTGAGCCAATAAAAACGGACCGTACCCGATTTCTTAGTGATACTTTAGAGAATGTAAGTTTGCCGGTTAGATACTGCCAGAAAAATAATTATACAAATGCATTAATTAGTGAAATATCCACTTACGGGATTATTCTTCACCCCGTCGTTATCAGCGTCATCGTCACAGTGGTCACCTAATCCATCTCCGTCAGCATCTTCCTGTCCACTGTTGGGGGTCACAGGACAATTGTCCTGAAATACATGCCCACAATATTTGATTCGGGGAGGGCAGAAACAACTTCAGTCACAAATTTCAAATTTGCCAAGAGAGAAAAAATACGCCTCCAAAACTCCTTCAAATATGTGAAGTTTTTTTCTTTTCATAACATAGATTTATATTGCAATAATTTCAAAATGTTGTCATGCAAAAATTACTTAATCTCGACATAAATTAGGCTCAGGTAAAATTTGATTAGGACTTTTGCTGTTTCGGCACTAAACTGGTTTTTACAGACATCTGAAAACTTGGAAATAGGTAATTATTCATTAAAAGTTTATATGTTTAAATTTACAACTTATTTTAAAATAATTTATATTAATTTTATTTTTTTACAAAAAATTTATAAATAAATTTATTTGGAACAGAATCCCATATACGCGGCGCTATTGCATTTTCTATATTTTTAATCACCCTCAAAGCTAAGTTTTTATTAAATTAATTTTTTAATTTTTTTTTCGAAAAAAAATCTGTTGCTTGTTAGTTAGTAATTTGTCAAATTTAGTACTCATAAAATATATGTAAGATATTTTCTCACATAAACGTAATCAAATGAAATAAATTAGTTTTATTTGTAAGATAAAATATAAGCTTCACTTAAAAGTTATAGATTTCAAATGAAAAGTTTCCTTTAGTTAAAATAATCAATAAATTTGCTTTGATTCCCAATATGATATTCAGATTTCTCTCTGATTTAGACGTACTTCTTTAAGAATGTCCCGAACACAAACCACAAGTTATTGAACTCTCAAAATAAATAGAAGACATACGTTTTAAAGTTGTTGATGTGTTAAATTTTATATTAAACTTGATATTTTGTTTAAGTATCATATTGTAAAACACAATACCTTCATGATTGCTTCATAAATAACGTACTGTTCGCAGAAAAATAACTTATGTGCATGTTATGGGGAATGAGATTAGATGCCGGGTCTCCAAACCGAAGTCTTTTCTAAGCCATATTACTCCGTCTGCATTGAATATTCTTACATATAATAAATGTAGCTGGTTTAAACGTCCCTGTAATTCCACTTTCTGAAATTGGCCGAATAATTTTCTGATTTTTAATAAATAATTTTATAATAAAATATTCAAACCAATTTCAAAAAGAGGAATTATAGACATTTATACCAGATACATTCATCATAAAAAAAGACCATGTGAAAAAATATTCAATACAGCCGGAGTAATTCGGCTTAAAAAATTACTCAACCCAATTGGATTTACTTAGAGAAAAGACTTCGTTTCTTTCGACTCGCGGCTACCACTTCCATTTCCCCTTAACTAAATTGCATATCCGTCACTTTTCCGTGCATAGATATGTGTTATTATTATAGGAAAGGAATGTTTCATATCCGCTTACCGCCTTGCATTTTGGATGGCTGCATCTCAAGTCAAAATCCGGCCATCCATCCAAATCACTGTCCGGAGCGCACATGTAGCCATCGCCAGCCCATCCGATGCGACACTAGAAAAATTAATTACTACTTTAATTACTGAATCACGCAATAACAAAACGGGGTTGAGGCCATTGGAGATTTTCCCGCCACGGATTCTTCTTTTGGACATTTTAGTATCGGTAGAAGCGTGTATGGAAAACTCTCTGTAAACGTTACTTACATTAAGCAACTCAATGTACGATTCAGCGGTGTTCGTTGTTCGTTTGCGGTGTATAAGACAATGTTTGACGTTGCTGTGAAGTGTGACGTCACTATAGTCGTGGTTGTTCTAGTGTGAACGAATTAGATGACGGATAGTGTGTTTGTGGGGACATAAGACAACTTTTAAAGCATTTGTGACGTCACCATCGACGTTCTATTCGTCAATTAAGGATTTGTGATTGTGAAACAAAGCCTATTTGTCCTATTTTGCAGAAAGTATTTGTTTCTAAAATACTTACAAACATGGGGCTAGACGTTTTCGTGAACATGAACAAAAGTGTTTATGTTATGCTTGGCAGATAACTATTCATTAATTTGACTTTCTTACGATTTCTTAGTAATCATAACTTCTTAAATATGTACTACTTTAAATACATAATATTATATGAAAAGCTGTGTTTCCATAAATGATATTAAATTACTAGTTTTGTTGATTGTGTAAATTAATAACTATTGTATTAAAGTATTGTATTAAAAGCTATTTTATTGGAAAATTAAGGTATTAGTGTAAATAAAAAATGGTATGCACATAAACTTCATTTGAAAATCTTTAACTTAATATTAAAATTATCTTCAGAACACTTCACACATTTTCGAACTTCTCATAGGATGATAATTATAAGTTGCTATATCACTGATATTACAGAGAAGTTGATTGATCTTGCTAAGGTGGTAATTAGCCCCAAACTAAATTAATTTTAGCAACCGACTCATTATTGATTTTACAAAATTAAAAGGCTCCAGTGAAGCATACATAAAACTGATTTTCTCTTTTTAAAGGTTTCTGACTCCTCAAAATAAACTATGTTAGCGCGTGTCTTTATAGTTAATTAAAGCGTAATGTGTGTATCCAAACGTAAAGCAAATCAAGCCCGGCCATAAAGTAGTTTGTTTAGTACAGAAGCAATGTAATGCATTTATAAATATACCGAATCCTTCATGTGTACAAATTTATCTTATATTTTTAAACTGTAAAGATAAACTCGCTTGGCTCCAAATCAACGTTACATCAAACAAAGTTAAAAAGAGAACAAACAATTTTAAACCTCTTATATTCTGCATTGAAACTTTAACTAAATGAAGAAAATAAGTCCTAGAAGTTCTTCATCACTGAATAGTGTTCTTATTCTGCCAAGGATTCAAATTAAATAAGTAATATTTTATTAGTAAAATAAAGAAATATTATAACTAATAAAATTAAATATGAGTTATGTTATTTACTTTGCAGCAGTAAAATAAAGAAGAAAAATTAAAAACACAATAATTAATAAACTAATTGAAACTAGATGTTATGAACATTAACGGAAGTTGATGCTATTTACATTAACAACAGAAAAATTAACAAAAAACTCCATTTATTAAAAACAGGGTAACACAACTAAGTGAGAGGATACTGTTATGAACATTTACAACAGAAAAATAAAGTTAACTTTTTGTAAAAGACAGGGTAATTAATAAAACTGAGAATTGATGTATGAACATTGCAACAGGAAGACATTATTACATACGTTGCTATTTCTCCGGATCGGTAGTTGATCGTCGAATCTTTTACTGGCACCTTTCATATTTTCAATTGAATTTGCATTGGATGGAGTTAACAAACAACAATGTCTCCATATTTTAAATAGCCCATTTGAAGAGTCAAGGGAAAGAACCCATTGATTGACCAGGAATCTTCCGTAATCAAGTCTGTTTGGCAGTCAAAGGCGACAGAAACCCGGTTTCTCCCTTGGTTTTTCTCTCGCGGTATAAACGTGGGACTCGTGTCTGACGTGAATAGGGGTTGCCGCGAGAGAAAAACGAAGTGAGAAATCGGTTTCTCTACACCAGTTTAGGCGATGACTTGTTATCGTCACTAAAGAGGTCTGGTACGGACAGATATTCTATCGATGAAGGGCTTTTCCCCTGGACTCTTCATTTGTTAAAAAATGTTTTTCACTCCATCACTAAATGCTCCACAAAGTGCAAAATTGCAGATTCCTTTTGCTATACACTACCGTTTGTGCTTTTATCCTTAAAAACACATTCCTTTGCTGTAATAAAGTTAAGTAAATCACATATTACGTTTATGAAGCATGGATATCACTTTAGCGCCTGTTCAGCTTTGAGAAATAGAAACAATGACTTCAGTTTTCAGAGTGACAACAGTTCAGTTTTCAGAGTTCAACAGTGACTTCAGTTCTTCTTGTTTCAGTTTTCAAAAGTACTTTAAGAGAAATTCCTTTTAAAAAAAGACCAGAATTTACCATTATTTCTCGTATGATTAAATTAACCGGTCACTCTTCGCCACTGGCCAATATTTTGAGAATCCACTGAAAAAATTTAGAGTAACGTTTCTCCAGCTACCGTTACACCTAATTTAGTAAGTTTCCACCAAATTTGTGGAGTAACGTTGTACGACAAAATAAAAATAAACTTATTTGTTACAAAGTGGCAATAATGAAACATAAATAAGCTTCTTATGAAACTTACACCACAAACTTGTTGTTACATTGCTCTATAAAGCTAGGTTGCCCCCTGTCATAGGGAGTAACGTTACACAATACAATTTTACAGAGTCTATTATTAGAAAAGAAAGTTGAGTGCTGTGTCATTACCCTGCATGTGTTGGCCGTGGATCAATCCTGAACTAACACTCCGCATTAGCAGGAAATAATAAAAGCTGAAAGCAGCATAAGCTGGCTGGAAGCATAAAGCTTGAAGCCTCGTCACTTGACCAGGGTTCTAAATTACGAGGCGTATTTAACTGTGTTACAGCTCCTAAAAGAGGCTAGAAATGGGCAGTCGGAAACGATTACATTACAGCTTGAAGCAGCTAGGTTTCAAGCTGTCACATGAAGTAACGTTACACCACACAATTTCACAGTGTCTATAAGAAAAAGAAAGTCGAGTGTTGTGTCGTTACCCTGCAGGTGTAGGCCGCGGATCCTCTCCTGAGTTCGCACTCCGCGTTAGCTGGAAATAATAAAAGCTGGAAGGAGCATAAGCTGGCAGGAAGCAGTATATGCTGGCTGGAAGCAGCATAAACTGGCTGGATGCATAAAACTCGAAGCAGCTAGGTTGCAACCAGTCGCATTTAGTAACATAACACAACACAATATTACAGTGTCTATTATAAGAAAAGAAAGTCGAGTGTTGCGTCTTTACCCTGCACGTGTAAGCCGTGGATCCCCTCCTGAGCTCGCATTTAGATGGAAATAATAAAAGCTGGAAGCAGCATAAACTGGATGGAAGAATAAAGCTTGAACCAGGTAGGTTGCAACAGTCACATGGAGTAACATAACACAACACAATTTTACAGTGTCTATTATAAGAAAAGAAAGTCAAGTGTTGTGTCATTACCCTGCAGGTGTAGGCCGTGAATCCCCTCCTGAGCTCGCACTCCGCGTTAGCTGGAAATAATAGAAGCTGGAAGGAGCATAAGCTGGCAGGAAGCAGTATATGCTGGCTGGAAGCAGCATAAACTGGGTGGATGCATAAAACTCGAAGCAGCTAGGTTGCAACCAGTCGCATTTAGTAACATAACACAACACAATATTACAGTGTCTATTATAAGAAAAGAAAGTCGAGTGTTGCGTCTTTACCCTGCACGTGTAAGCCGGGGATCCCCTCCTGAGCTCGCATTTAGATGGAAATAATAAAAGCTGGAAGCAGCATAAACTGGCTGGGAGAATAAAGCTTGAACCAGGTAGGTTGTAACAGTCACATGGAGTAACATAACACAACACAATTTTACAGTGTCTATTATAAGAAAAGAAAGTCAAGTGTTTTGTTATTACCCTGCAGGTGTAGGCCGTGGATCCCCTCCTGAGCTCGCACTCTGCGTTGGGGTCGCAGATGGTCCCGTCCGGACACGACCCCGGGTGCTGGTGACAGCCCACGCTCTGGTTGCCCACGTAACCTTCTCGGCACTCGCCGCAGATGTACGAACCCTGTGGGACACAGGCGAGAAACACAATACAGTGAGTTACGAAATTTCGAGAAACCAAAACATTTAAAATAGTACACTGTTAAAAAATTTGGCGCAGATTGCATCGGAATCATTAGAACTTCTTATCTGCCACCACTATTTAGAGGTTTGATTCACCACTTTTGCGGCGGTTCAAAGTTATGGTTTTACCACAAAATTGGTGAATCCACGTTCCAAATATTGGTTGTAGGAAGGTTGGTACATGTATTTTGCTGTTTGTGTGCTTGATCAGAGACCAGCTTATAAACCTTCGTCAAGTAAGACAGACACAGACAGAAATTTTTACTGACACAAGGGGAGAAAATACGGTTAAGGCGGGATTCGAACCCGCACCCAGTACAGTGCGCAGACTATTAGCGTAATGGGCTGAGATCAAACCCACTAGGCCACACGGGCCCCAATAGTGGGGGTAGCTAGAATAGGTCCAGAATTCTGGTCAATCAGGTGTACCAAACTTTTTAGTAGTGTACAAGTTTTGTACTTAGCTAATAAGAAGTATTATTTTAAAAAAAAACCTCGAGTTATACCAAGATATTGTTTGCTGGCTTGATCCTTTTCCTCGTAGTTCAAGTCGCACTTACATAAGATCGTTTAGTTTGAAGATAACATATAAATCAAGACCAGAAGTGTTCCGAAAGAACCATTAGATTAGCTAGAGTAATTAAATTCTTTGACATTTGTTGAATGTTACTTTCATTGGTTTTAGATGTCGTCTTTCATACATTTTTATATAAAAAATATGAACCATGTGTGTGTTTAATTTGATTTTAAGAAATTATCAATTTGAAAACTTTCTTATTAAACTACAAATCAAGTTAATTTTTCTAGAAAAATTCGACACCAAATTTGTATAACGATAGTTATACTTATGAAATTCGATAAAGCAGCGTAAACTAAGTTAAAATTTAATAAACAATTAGGAATTTTGGTTTTCCAAGACAAATTTGGAAATTTATAAAACTTCTGCATTTTCTAAAACTCACCATAGTATTGATGCATCTTGAATTTAAAGCACACCTTCCATTATTACTTCGGCATTCATCAATATCATGACAATTCTATTTTTTTAAAAAAGGAAAACAACGAATGATGAAAATTAAATACATAATAAATTTCAAAACAAAGTAACTATGTGTACATAAGATGTGTGGTAATAAATTATGTGTACGAACCTGTTTGACTGTCAAAGCGTACTCTATCCCTATTCCTTCAACGGCAGGTCCAGTGTAGCCCGTAGGACAAGGGTCACATCGGTAACCTGGGGAGGTGTTTCTACACGATACATCCCGATAGCAAGGACTGGCAAGGTCGCACTGAAACAGGATCAAACGTAAATTACCATCTCAACAGTAATTCTATTTCAAAATATTAACTTTTATGGTGATGACACTTAAGTACTACAGTAGAACTCCAATCATCGGAATCAATTGAGACCGGATACTATTCGGATAATTAGATTGGTGTACATACACCTGTAACAAAAAGTCGGCTGTTTTTACAGAAAAAACTATCAGTTCTGGTGTGACAGAAAAATACTATAAAATTTACAGAGATAATACGAGGATCAATAAAGTGCCTACCCCGGTTTCGGACCAAAGACCTTTAGATGTCCAGTCCAAGGCTCTAAATACTAAGCAAGTTCGGCACGCTGAGACGCCACAAACAGTTGAAATGATTCTTCGGTTGCACTTTACGCGATTAAAAACGAAAAAAAACTGTTTTTACTTAAAATGACTCGCCATGCCAATAATTCGTTCGATTGTGATAATCAGCGATTCGAATAGTCTGAATTCGGATAATTGGAGTTCAAATGTGTATCGATCGTATGTACATAAGTATTTTTTTCGTAAAGAATTTATTGGTATTTTTGAATTAATGTGTTGAAGACGATAGAAAATGCTTTACAGGTTAAGTGAACTACTTCCCTATGCTCCCATTGATGTAATAATAATAATATTATCGAAATCTAATTTTTTGATGACCCTTTAAGATAAGCATCATCGGTCAAATGTTCGTCCGCTAAAAGAATTGACCTTATTTTTGTTAAATTATACTTCTTTTTAAAATTAACTTTTACTGGAACACCAAGAAATTTTCTAGCTTCTCTAAAAATGTGTAATAAGATAACTTTCAACCAGCACTCACTTCATCGATGTCATCGCAGTGGGTTCCATTGCCGGAAAACCCTTCTGGACATGGTCCACACCGGAACCACGGCGGTACATCGATGTTGGTACACTGTACCCCCGCACTGCACGGTCTCTCTGCACATCTGTCGATGGGTTTACAGTTCACGCCATCCCCTGTGTAACCGGAGGGACAAGGGCCACACCTGTATCCACTCTCGCTGTCGTAGCATCGGACACCTGACAAGAAAGAGTTTCTAAATTTATAACTCTAAATTTTGAAATATATATCGTGTGTCAAGTGCCTGACCGTGACAGGTTGGGGCCCCAAGCCCCGGATACTTTTGGGAGACCTGTTCGGACTGATATTTTAACAAAAAACGCATAGTTGTAAAAAAAAGACCTTTTAAAGTAAAGTCAATCATCAAATTTAATTATATCAATCTATTATACAGCTTAATTTTCGAGAAAAGCAAAAATACTTATACTTTTATTTACGTTGGCCGTAAAATGATGCGAAATTTATAGGTTTAAAGGCAATTTTGCCCCCCCCCCCTTAAAATAATGGGCCCAAGGCACGGGCCTTGCAGGTCTAAGCGATGATCAGAGCCTGCGTGTGTCTAATATTGATGACTATATATTAAGAGCCTAGAAGCCAAGGGTACTCTAAAATATCAGGGGATTAAGCCTTTCACTTCTAAAACGGCCCAGGCGGCCGTACAACTAAGGATTCTATAATGATATTATTATATATTACGCCGAAACAAAAATCCTGCGTAACGAGTGTTAAAAGGTAGCAGTGACAACACATTAATAATGAAAAATTTAAGGTTATAGTCCTTCCGATTACAACGCAACCTTCGAAAGCAAAGCACTTTCTTCCCCAAACCCCTCGTGTGGTTTTCCAGAAAAGGTCGGAGCCTCGCTGTTTGAAACCTACATTGTTTTAGGCTCTGTTGTAAGGTGAGGTATAAACCCCAATTGCTTTCTAAAACCATGTAATGTGGGCCAGGCAAAAAATCGAAAACAGCGACGCTCACACAGTTTCCTGGAAAACCACACAAGGGGGTTGGGGAAGGAAGTACTTTCGATGCCTGTGTTGCAATCGGAAGGACTATAGTAGGGTCTCAGGGAAATAGCTGACATTGGAGGCTGTACTTATAACTTTCGCTAGATAGCATCAACATACAGTGATTTAATTGTATTCCTTTACCACAACAATATTTGACTTCTCAGTAACTACTTAGTGCACTTAACACCAATACTAAAAAAAAAACAGCAATCGTACACTTTGACTTCTAGGCTTCTCATATGAGAACTCAACTCTAACGTTCAAAGTCACATTCTGAAAAAAAATTTGAGGAAAAGTTATGATATAGGGACGGATCTATTTATTCGCAACTTCCAGCGATCCTAAAAAATCACCCTCAGATTGCTATACTGATGCAGTTGCATTGAAGTTGAATTGGAATGTTTACCAAATTCATGGATTTTCGTTACTAGAAAATGTTTTTAAAAAAAACTGTAAATAGAGACCGGATCTTATTGTTATACTTATTTCTTTAGAAAACAATGTAGTTTACTATTTTTTGTCAATCACGTTATTTGTCAATTTTGTTATGAAACAACACACAATTTTAATACAATACTTGTGATCCAACACTTGCGGCTTGAGTGGGGCGGCTCGTCAGGGTCAAGCATTGCGAGAACTGGTATCCAACACTTGTGATGTTTGAACAAAAGTTTTTTTTCTAAGTGTATCACATATGTTTTGAAAATCTGGAGATGGAGACTGACTTTTGCACTTAGACCTCATACATTAAGTATACCAGAGTATACACATGAAATTGAAAGACTATAACTGAAGATAAAAAACAAATATAAGTAATGTGTTAGAGCTGATTTAAAATCACAAAAGCGGAAAATTTAATTTAAAACCGAAAACAAAAATGAAATCCTTTTAAAATAAATTTATCTAACTTCTTTAATTTTCAATTAATTTTCTTTTTGAATCTAACTTCAAAATGAAAATTAATACCTTTAGACTCGACGAATTCAATAAATATGACATTTTATCCAAATATTCAAATGCAGATAAGTCAACATTGACTGAAATAATTGGAAATCCGTTCATCTTATTAACAAAATATTTCAAACTCAAAATCTTCATCTCAAAAGACCTCCCACGTATGAATTTGTAAAGTCTATTTTTAGAACTATCGGGAATCACAAGCCAAAAGTATATAAACGTTTCCTTTTCTTGTCCGTTTATTTGAAACTCTGTTTTTTTCCTCTGCTGCGTTAGGAATGCAGCATGTGAAGTCGATCCCAAGATACTCCCCTCCTCTATCCGTGAGTGGAATTATTGATAAATGGCGAGTGACCGATCGAAACAGAGTATATCTTGAAGGAAAAAATGATGAAAAGGAAAAATGACGATTTTCTATTTTCACCAGTTTTAAATTTGGTCGGTATATATTGTAAAAGAAAAGATATATCACCTCCTGAAACCTGACATCTATTAAAATGTGTGTGTGTTTTGTTTTACTTTCCTGTAACTATATAATTTATTTAAACTTTGAGTACTGAAATGGTCCAATAGAAGAAAGTGCCAATTATAAGAAGGTCAACACAAATTTTAGAGTTCTTGCAAAACTTTTCTTAGCAGTAACTTTTAAAAGCATTTTTTATTAAAAACAATCTTAGAATGTTCTATTAATTCCAAAAAAGGGCTGATACGACTTGTTTTTACAATTATAGCGCACAAAAATGTGCATATTTAGGTCTTAATGCCTCAAATTTCATGAAATTGACGTGCTTCTCAGCAAATATATTGAACATTAATTTTTCTCATGGTTACTTGCAAAATATATTGAACATTAATTTTTCTCCCGGTTACTTGCAAAATATATTTTTAAATATGTATTTGTTTAAAAAATATGTTTATATGAAGAATATATGTTTAAGATCTAAGGACGATAAAGTGTCAGGTATAATGCAAGAGAATTTTTAAAGGGTGATATAAAAAAAATATGACTCTTTCAGGACATGAAAAAAAGTCATCTCATCAATGTTTTTTTCTTCGAAATAGCTATATGCTATGGCATTGTCTTTCCATTCTTTTATACAACAACAAAAAAGTGTTCATGCCTTTTTGTGAAGTATTTTGTTTCTAGTAAAAGTTTCGATTTTAAAGTAATTTTGAAGCATATTTTTAAAAGTATAGCAGAAGCATCTATAGCATACGCTGCGCTGCTACCATTTCTATAGAGTAACGTTGTACCAAAGTGTGTGTTAGTTTATGCTTGAAACTGAAAAAATTTCAAGATTTCATGCTTTTAGTTTTTCGTGTAACTGATGTATGCACTTTTTTTTTTAAATCGAGTTTGAAAACAATGTTCTCATGTTCGATAATATTTTCCCCATCTGAAATTTCAAGGTATTTGTTTTTGAGAAAATTGTTCCGAAACTAAAATTAGAAAGGTAGGTTTGTAACAGAATCTGTCACTTAACCCGCTTCCGCACAACATTTGTGTTTAACAGGTAAAAATGCACCGAATACAGCATTAATTCTGTATTAAACATTTACATGCTAAATTTGGCTAGTTTAATTTATTTTATTTCAAAAATTCAATAATTATTACTTATCGTTTGCAAAAATTAATTTATATTTCAGAGAATAAATATATAATATTCCACTTTTTTAAATAGAATGGAATTATTTCATATTAACATACAAAGAATCTCGTAATGAAATATATTTGACGTCATTTCAAACTGATCGATGTCGCAAAAATAAATTTATTTTAATTTATTGTCTGAAAGAATTAAAGTTTTTCGAGCGATTGTTGCGAATTGCAATGGTGATTTAATTCTAATGAAAATGGCTTCCTATGCTTTTTTAATGAGCATTAAATTTTGCAGTTTCTTAAATAATTGAAGTACTTCGAATTCGAATTATTTTCTGAAATTTCCAATGTATTCTAATTTCGATGCGCTGAATTTTTCGACGTATCACACTTGTCCGTAGCATTTGTAGTTCTGGCTAGGAAAGTGGGTGACAGACAGACAGACGAACGGACTGAACGATTATAATACCTTCCACTTTTTACGTTATAAACGTAGTGTGGAAGCTAAAATCCTGGTACTCATTTACAAGTTTCACTTTTAACAAATAATTCATTCCACCAACTCGAGCAACCGATATAGTGTTCAATGAAATGCCAACAATAAAATTAGTACAATTAAAATTCTTAATTATAAAATGCAATATTATTCGAAACATACAACAGCTTTTAAAGAAGAGCACAAATATCAAGTTCCAGGAGGAGAATCCAAGTCGAGTGCTACTGTGTTTGGGCCAAGTGGGATTTGGTAAGAGTATCCGCTGCCTATAAACTGCCAGTGTTCATAAATCGCATTTATGTAATCGAACCCGCGCCTTTGTTTCGTCCATCAGTTATATTTGAGAAATTTGAAAATATCAGATTATGTATTGACATTTTCTGAGAGATACGGAATATATGAGTTGATTTTCTTTTACTTATGGAATTTGCATTATAAAATTGGTCTGTTTTTGTTTGGTTTAAAAAAGTGTGAAGTGTGATAGAAATGGTTGTTGACATATTTATATACTCCATTGAATAATAACTCTATTTATATTTTTAAATTTTTTCTTTAACATTTAAAAAAACGAGTATTTAAATATTAGTTTATTAATAAATCTCAACAAGGTTGCAATAAAAATGCTATTTAAAATCATTTTCTTTTCTCCAATGGGGCTGCAATATTGGCGGGAAAGCCTTTGCAGACTCGGCATATTCCTCAGAACTGAGAGCCAGTTCTTGTGGCACCATCTAGGCCAGTGGTTCCCAACCTTTTCTGGACTATCGCCCCTTTCATTAGGTTGACTAACACATATTGCCCCCTTTGATTTTTCATGTTTTGTCCAATTATAATTTGAGTTAAAGTGTAACTAATAAAGCAATTTTATCATTTTAAACACTAACTACAATTTATAAAAACAACCAAAGCAGCTGTATCCGGTCACTTAAATACAATAGAAAAAAATAAAATGTTTATATTTAACAGATTTTTTTAAAGAACAAAAGTGAAATAATTAACTAGATCTTTAAACTGGATTCTGCAAAATTTAAGAGAGTTGACAATAAAAATTAAATAAAAAATTGAATGTTGAAAACTTTTTTATTATTTTATCTGTTGTCAAGTTCATGCGCAAGTCTTTGAGGCAAATGTCCAACTGATTTCTTTGTTTAGTAAGGAGCTGGGTGATAACAGAACCAAATCCTTTTTCAACTAAATATGTTGACGGAAACGAGATGAGCAGTAGTTCGGCTTTTTACCACAGTTGTGGATAAGTGTAAATAAGTTTCACGCAGGCTAACTCATAACCTCTCTGCTTGAAAATTATTTTCGCCTCACAGTCATACTTCAGATCTACAAACTCCGTCTGCAAAGTGCAAAGAGTTATCAAGGTTATCCACAACCCACAGCTTCAAACGAGAATGGATCTACAATAGAATCAGGAATTTCTGACTTGGTCAAATCTTCAAATCTTGTAAGCATGCCAGTTTTTAACTTGTCAAGGTAATCAATAAAAATTGGAATGGTTTTACTGTACTACGGTACAGTATATTATTTTAATTTTCCACCTTCGAATACTCATCGCCCCCCTATCGCCCCCAAACTATTTATTGCCCCCTTGATAACACAAATCGCCCACTTGGGGGCGATCGCCCCCAGGTTGGGAACCACTGATCTAGGCGACTATCGCTACCAATTTTGACGCCCAGATTACAAGGAATCTGAGCTCTCTGTGGATGTTAAAGTATGCCGAGATTTAATTTTGCCGAGAGAACCTCAAGCCAAATGGATACTCAAGGGATCTTTTACATGCCACATAATTATATGACATGCGTGCCCAAGATTTTCTCATCCAGAAAATCCGACGACTCAGCCGGGGCTCGAACCCGCGATCTTGGGCTTATGAGGCGGACACGTTAGACCTCTCAGCCACTGAGCCGCCCTATATTTAAAATCATTGATTTTCTTTTATTTATTAAAATTGCATTATAAAGTGCAATGAATTGGGAATTTATTTTTAGTATCGTATTTATTTTGACGAAGTCCCATCCTTTTATTCTCCAGTATACTGGAGACAGTCATACATGGCACACAGTGCACGCGTGCACTGTGTGCCATGTATGACTGAAAGGTATATTTATTTATATAAAGTAATAGGTTTACTTTTCACGCAATATTTCATACTATTTCGAAATGTTAATTAGTGTTGCAAGTATAGAATTAATTAAAAAATTATATTACTACAAAAAACTACTCAAACAAAAGGCTAATTTACTTTTAACTCATTTTGATTGAATTTGATTGTTTGTTCCAATTATAATATTTATGTATTGAATTATTTTGGGGGAAAAAAATATTCAGTATATCTGAGTAATCTCCCTAAACATCAGTGTGCATTTGTTAAAAAAAAAAAGGAAGTGCATGGTTTTTTTTCACATTTTGGGGCATTTTTAGTTTGATACTTTTTCATTGATTTGGACTGCAAAGATTAACCTAAATTTTTTTTCAAAAATTTCCCTAGCAATCTAATGATACTAAATTCTAGTTTCTATACAGAAAAAAAAGTGAAAGGTAAACTAAAGGCAGCCTGCTTGGGACTTAAACGCTGATGGTTCCGCGTTAGGTTGACAACCTCACCGGGACATATGCACCCCAGAGCCCTAGCTCAAGAAAACTGAAATAGGCACAGCAGGCTCTGTGTCATTATATGCTGTTACGTCTCTAAGGGTTTTTGTTTTATTTCTTTTAATTGGTTCAAATATTCTTATTACTAAAAATAAACGTTTGTTTACTTGCAATACAATTTCAAGAAAGTACTTATTTTGCAATCAAAAATAATGTTTCTCGATATTGTATTGAAAAGATGAATATTTCAATATCTAAAATTCAACAGAACTTCGTATTTATTTATAGACGATTCCAGATGTGGCTGTGCCAATATTGAAATTTTAAACAAAATATTTATAACAGTAATAAAATTAATTATTTGTTAAACTATTTTATGATCAATCAATTTACAAACATATTTTTAGATACTTTTCAGTAAATATACCCCTCCCCCTTCTGCTCTCCGAGCGGTTTTATTATTTAATTGCAAACATCTGACCTGTGCTGTAGTCGATTGTGGTACTTACTATTGAGTGCATTTATTTAGTGAAAAAATATGTACCGTTAATGCGGTTAACTTTGGTTCAAAATCCTAGCTTTTTACAAAGAGAAGAACAACTATGCTACAAAAACTATTTAAACACTCTGAAATCACCATGCATTTTAAATACTGACCTTTAAGGAATAATTTGCAAGCGTTTTTTTTTAATTTATAAATTAAACATACCATACCATAAGAAACATACCTTTTATCATCCTTAAGGGCTGTGTTACAGAATTAAATAGCAATATTTAAGTGTATGAACATAAAAATGACAAAGTTATAATTTACAATGTTATTAAAAAGGGTTTGTAATTTAACATTTACATTGCACTACATTGTAGAATGACATTACACTATATGAATAACGTACTATTGACGCCGCTTAAAATAAAAAAAAAAGGTAAACGTCAATTTTAATGAGTGATAATTAACTATTTTTAGAAGCAAGATTTAATAACAAATATGTTTATAAAATGCAAATGATTTTATTATAAACGAAAAACAATAATATATTCGTAATTAGAAATTTGAAAATGTTTACATTTCGACGTTAGCGATTTTGAATGTTGTACTTTTCTTGCATTTTATCATTATCTATTTATTGTTTTAAATCGTTTAATTTAAAAAAAATCATCTAAAAACTGTATAATCATAAGAGTATGACTTCTTTAAAAATGGTTAAACAGAATACACTTTTACATACATTTTTGAAAGTGCAAGTTCCATAAAGAAAACCGTATAGCTCCTTTACACCGTAGGCCAAAGTTACCCGCCATTCATCCTCAAAAGCTTCCGTTGATCAATAACTAAATATAGCATAACAAGTATTAAATTTATATTAAAACAAATGGTATAATATTCACTCCAATAGATAAACGAATAGTATGGAGGGTTTTCTTTAGCTATTTTCAATATTGTTTTAGATGTTTCAGACAAAAGTTGTAAGAAATAAATTTTTGTCATGAAATGCTTGTGTGAATAGAAAGGTTATTCATGGTATTGTCAAAATTAGAATGATAATTTTTTATAAGAAATAAAAGGCAATGTTTCCACCTTACTAAAAATGTAAATGAAGTTAAGATGAGATCATTTTATGAAGATAAATAAAGAAACAAATCTTTTTCCGAAGCATGATGGACCAAAGTTACCCTCCTCTTCCAAAGTTACCCTCCTCTTCCAAAGTTACCCTCCTCTTCCAAAGTTACCCTCCTCTTTCAAAGTTACCCTCCTCTTCCAAAGTTACCCTCCTCTTCCAAAGTTACCTTCCTCTTCCAAAGTTACCCGCTTCGACGGTATTTAAAATATGATTTGAAACATGAATAACATTAGACCTTATAGTTTATTAAGTGGCTTGAATATTAAGATCAATTAAATTAATCAAGATCTTTTGAGCCAAATGAAAACAATGATAAACTTTCCTTATTGATATCCCGGGTTTTTAACTTCTCACCTGAGTTTCGGAATGAGGCTAGTAAACCCTTTTTGTAAGAGTATATCCAATTGAAAAAACCCTGCAGGGTCAGTTTCAACATGGGAAAGTTCCTTGCAAAATACATGGAAACTGGCCTTACACTTATTTCCATCTAAAAATTTTCGATCTTTTGTTTAATTCGCATTTTATTACAAATACAAATAGCGTTTGAGTTCTCATACCTCGGTAACATGGTCTGTCCGCACAAGTTGTTTCTGGTGTGCAGGTAACACCGTCCCCGATAAATCCTCTGGGACAGGGTCCACATCTGAACCCACCTGGTACATCGGCGCAAGTCACGCCTTGGTAACAGGGTCGATCTTTGCACGTCCGGACACCGCCTGGTACAAAATTAAAAACCAAAAAAAATATATGATGCAACATGTTCACTTGTTCCCTGTAAAAAACTACTGTCACTTTCCGCGTATAAACCAAGTACAGGGTGGTGCAAATAAAAGTTGCCCCGACATGGAGCTACGAATGCTTGGCGAGAAAAATTATTGAAGCTGCCTGAAATCCTCCAAATCGATTTCATAAATTATTCAAGTATTCCATGGCTTTACTTGGCAAACTTGTTTTTTATTGGTTGGTTTGGTTGCTACTAGCCTCTGCACATTGACTGCGAGTTCAGATTTTAGTGCGAGCTGTGTAATTGTGCGTTAATGAGATCAGTGCACGGGTGGAGATTGCATAGTTACCGGCAAATAATTCGCCAAGCGTCTGTTTGGGCTTCATATTGAAGTGATCAATGGCTTCATATGGCAAACCTGTGTTTGCATTGGTTTTTGACTTGGCAAAATTTCACTTCGTATCCCTACTTCTATTCCGGGCCACTTTTATTTGCGCCACCCTGTACTTACCTGATAATTGCCGTAGACAAGTAAACTGAAGTAATCACAACAATGCATTGCTATGACTCTAAAATAATTTGTCTTTCAGTATACTTTGTTATCCGTCTGAGTTATTGAGTGCTTACAATAATGGTGTAAGTCATTAGTCCAGATGCCTGCTCACGGCAGATAAGTTCCTGGGACTTTCCGGTTTTCCCCACAAAAATAATAAATATCATTTAACGAACTTTTTTAACATCAATATAATGCATCTTACTCAACAAACAATCATATTCTCGACGCGTGTTACAAAATGATGGAATAATATAACTTAATATTTCATAATTTCGCGCCATTCCATAATTAATTATGGAACAGTTTATTCTTTTCTTCACTGTAATTGATGAATATCCTTTAAATAAGAAAATAAATTGGCATCGGATATTTTAAATAATTATATTAAAAGGCATGAGAATAACAATGCGATGCGTTGCTTCTTCAAAAGCCATGTATTTTCCCTTAAATTTTAATAAAATATTCTAAACTTGTAATATTTAATTTTCTATGTTGGTAATATTTTGAATGTTTTATCTTTGTTTTATTATATATATTTGCTATACTCACCTCGGCACATATCACAATTCTGCAGAGTTTCACGCAAATGCTTTGTTTCTCTTATCTAGAATAAAACAAATGGAATAATGGTAAGATCATTGGCGTAATTAAAAACTTAAAAACATTTTAATAAAATATTTTTAACTTTTTGTATGGTAAAAGTTGACTACCGTATAGATGTTTTGTTTGAAAAAAACTTATAATTTGCGAAAGATAGTATTAAAGTTAAATCATTTTATAATCAATGATTTGACAAATTTTAAGTTTAATGCAATAATTTAAAATTAAATATTTATATTAATGCATGTATTTTTATGAATAATCTTGCATTTGAGGTAACATATTTTATTTAATATACAACATTTATTTGAAATAAAATTTTATTTTAGTTGGTCTTTAATGTATATTTGCCAGACAAAATTCACATCTAAAATGATTTTTTACTTATTTTGGTAGATTAACAATTTTTTTTTATGCGTAAAAAGAATTACCATTAATAAAAAAAAATGTCTGCCACACTTTATAAATTTAGAAAATATTTGTACAAACTATTTTTTTAATTATGAAACTTAAAGCTTTACCCTTCAAACCACTTTAGTCAATGTACTTGGTTGGTTTTGATAGTAGATAAGAGAGTTTTTAAATCGCATACTTTGCGACACCAAAAATATATTAAGTAAAAATTGTCACTTGATAAAGTGCAGATTAAAGCTAACATATTTTAAAGGATTTTTAAAAAAGGGCTTTTTTATATATATTTTTACAAAATTTTTATGAAATAAATGCATTATTCTTTGTGCATATAAGCCACTAATACCGGGACTTTTTTTTATTCATTTTTGTTATTGCTATTTTTAACCTCTTTAAATCTTGACTGTTTCAACAGCTATAAGTAACTATACGTTAAAAAGTTATCAAATATTAGGTTTCAGCTACATATTGGTTAATATTTGGAAATTTTGTTATTTGCGTTACGACCTATTTTTTAATATTATTTTTTTAAATAGATTCTTAAACAATTTTTCTTATTTAAAAACGACTTTTTTGCCTTAAATTGTAATAAAATAACTACATTTTATGTTTATTTCTTACTGGGAAAGGTTTTGAAGTTTTCAAACGTTAGATTGGTAACGGCTACCAATGATTGTTTTGCAAAGATATCTTGTTTGTTTTCTATTGTCATAACAAATATACTTTAGAATGAAACTACTTTATTTAATGTCTTTTATAAATATTATGCATTATTTTTCATAAAAGTTTACTCGTAGTAAGCAATAAGACACAAAATATGCATGTCACATGTTTCTATGTCAGATCGGTAACATTAACTTCCGAAACGTATTCCGGGCTTAAAAAGTCATTTCCGGCAGAGAACTACGTAACTGAATCGTCCCCGCGGACTGCTTACAAATGACCACATGCTGCAACTTCAAAAATTTCCGGTGGAAAAACAAGAATATTTAATTACATTATTTTTAAATACGCGCAATTTCAAGTAGCTCATAACGGTAACACACACTAAAACAATAGAAATATATATAATATTTTAGAAAGATTTATATTTTTTACTACGTTTAGAAAGATTTCTATTTTTTACTACGTTTAGAAAGATTTCTATTTTTTACTACGTTTAGAAAGATTTCTATTTTTTACTACGTTCAGAAAGATTTCTATTTTTTACTACGTACAGAAAGATTTCTATTTACTACTGAAATATGATTCCATTACCAATATTTTATAAACGTGTGCTTAAGACATCATAGCATAGTTTTTAGATATAGTTTGAAGTTTTCATAGGTGATTGATACTATAATATAATTTCGTCGTCAGATCTGTAACCGATCTCCCGCGATCCACTAGAATCGCTTCGTGATTCGGTCTTTCTTTATTCGCTCAACCGGCAATAAAATATTTTTGTCAGGACAAAAAAAACCTTTTATAATAAAATAACCATTATAGTCCAATTTTGATTTTTCTATACTTTTTATTGCTATTCTCCTACAATGATTTTCTCGAATATATTTTGCAGCTCTACTTAAATACACGCGTAATCGTAAACTTTAAAACGAAGACTTCAAATCTTCGTTCATAAAACATCCAAAATGAATAATAGTTCATTTTATGACCAACTTTAGCTGCCAAACGTTTAACTAATTATATAATATTTTAACACTAGAGATAAAATGCTATATCGTATATAATTATGGATTATGTACAACGAAGTAGTGACTCAGTACTATTTCGTTGCAGTGAAATTAATTTTTCAATTGAATGTTTATTTAAAAATTGTAACGTATCTATATTTGTAGAATTGTTCAAATAGTATCATTTTACGAATCACCTTAAAAACCAGTAATGGGCCTGTTTCACTTCATGAGCGGCATCAGTTCCAGCCGATCGAGACGATTAAAGCCGATCAAGTTCAATAAATAGCAAGAATAAAAACAAGTTGCATGTAAAGAACTCTAAAATAGTGTTCTACACTGTTAAAAATTTTGTGCTTGGTTTCACCGTGATATTGGTTCCTAGTAGCTGCAACGGCTGTTTGGTGAAATGTTTCACCTTTTTTTCGGTGTTTGGTTGAACCATTTCTCAGTTTTTTGTTTCTAATTTCAGAAAAATGGTTCAACCACACACCGAAAAAAAGGTGAAACATTTCACCAAACAGCCGTTGCAGCTACTAGGAACCAATATCATGGTGAAACCAAGCACAAAATTTTTAACAGTGTAGCAGACGATAAAATTCTCATTTTAAGAGTGAAATCGAACTAACTAATGAAACCGCAAGAATAATCAAAAATGAAAACTTGAGAGTTACATCATCTCAATTAACCTCATTTCTAATATCCTCCTGTTAATTGAAAATATACAAGTCAATATAATTTCAAAAAGTTATTGCAGAGGAACTATCTAAGTAAGCATATCATATAAGTTAACAAATATGTTATTTCATATCGATTTATCAAACAATTTAAAGTCTTCTATTTCAGTTAACGTAATTTCTGGGTTAAATGAAATATGATCGTATTTAGCTAAGTGAAAACTAGTATTTTATTGAAAATTTTTAACAATTACTATTTTAAAAAATTGAAATAAAACTCGTTTATTAAAAGTCATTTTTAAAACATATAAAAACGGAATCACCAAACTGTGTTTTATTATCCTGTAAAATTATTTTTAAAAAAAGTACAGAAAAGAGAATTTCCGCCCACGAGTTATTATTTTCAAAAAGGATTTTTTTTTCAAACAAAAAGGTCAGAGTAAATGCAAATGGATTCTTGGAAATTTTATGTTCTTTAAAAAGAGCTAAATAACTTACTAAAAATACGACGAATTGCTAAGAGATGAGCATTGAGTTCCGTTTTCAAAAATTATTTCATGGAAATCGTATATTAAAATTCGACGAACTGGTTTTAAAAGAAATGGTTGCTGATAGACTGTTGATAGGAAAATCCTTGGGCACATATTATTTTGATTAGTTTTTGAATGATATATTTGAACATATTTTATTTTTTATATCTCTGTATGAGAAATTGACTTCCGAGAAATCTTTTGTAAATTTTATACTCGAGTGTCGGCTCGTCACCTGACTGTGGTTCTAAATTACGACGCCCGTCGCCAATAGCCCTCGTGTTCTAGTGCGACGATATTCAACACTAACCTAACCTTTCTACATTCTTCTTTGAACAGTAAAAACTTTAAAACTTTTATTTTTTAAAATTCTTGGTGGATAAAAATTTAATAAAACAAGCTCAACACAAATTGTTTAATTAAATTTATCTGAATTTTTTTAACTTAATGCCAAAAAAAGTTTCAATTTCAAAAACGAAGATCATATTTCTTTAAACATATATTAACTGCAAAACATAATTCAGATACTAGTAAATACTATGAAAAGGTGAATTAGGGTAAAGTCTAGACAAAAATCAAACTTTTCCCATATTTAACCATTAAATAGCTGTCAAATGTTGCATTCTTTTTTCGGGGAATCCTACTATAGTATTAGAATGAGGTAGCAACAGTTTCGTTTATTAAAATTAATTACATCTAAAATGTAAAAAAAGTCTGTTCCATAATTGCATTTACTGAACATTTGTTTTAAATAATCGAATTACGTAATGTGTCATAAAAAAACTCGTTCATTTACATTGTTGTATACAATGTTGCCGCATGGAAATAGTGAATGAAGGGTGTGGAAATGAATATTCAGTGAAAAAATCATCCTTATACTTGTAAATTATTTATATTGGTAGGGGAGAGTGGGGGCTAATGGGACACATTTTTATTAACCTCTGTATTTCAGCAAAAATGCATACATTTTAATTTGAAATTCATGATGAAATTTTATTTTTTTTAAACAATAATTTCTCATTAAAAGGTGAAATATCAAAGTTAAAACTCAAAATCGAAGAGGTTACAATAAATTTTGTTGAATCACTGGAAAGGATAGTTTTGTAATTAAATCTTCAAACATTTATCTCAAACTTGTCCCAAAATTTATCTCAAACGTACATTTTCAAGGTACGTGAATATAAAAAGACCGTCTTTACCTTCAAAGAGCTTACCCGGAGTTCATCGCTTTCATTTTCAGAAATTAATCCAACATAATAAAAAATAGTTTATTTTCAAGAAAATTTTACCAAGAACAAATCATTTATATTCACCAAGCTCTGTTCAGATGTAATTAATGAAATTGCAGGTTGCAAGTGAAAAAATATGTCATCAATAAAGCTACCTGAATTTTCACTTATTATACGACGAAAAAAGTTCAAAAAGTTTAAAATTAAAGTTTAAAAAAGCTTTGGTCAACTTAACAGAAAAAGATCTTAGAGATTTATATAGATTCTTCAAAAAAGGCATACAAAGCTAGGTTTATTCGTGTCCCATTTGACCCCACAGTTTCTGTCCCATTAGTCCCCACCAGTGTCATTGTTTATAAATGATCCAACACAGAACCACGTGTATTTCACCACAGTATTTGACATATAATATCTTAATCTATGATACGTCTTCGACCTAAAACTATAGTTTAATTCATGAAAGTTTTTATTTAATACTTTAAAAGTGTAAAAAAAGATACACTTTTAACTTACTTTGGATTCTCCAAAACAACAATTCTTCTCTCCACTTCAACACATGCTTTCAATGGATAATCTTTGTTTGTTAAAATGTGAAGTCTAACTGTTACAATCTTGTAGTGTAGAAATATTTGTAAGAAAGTATATTTTCTCCGCTTTTTGCCCCTTGTCCCATTAGCCCTGCGTCCCATTAGCATTCACTCTCCCCCAATGTTTAAAATATAGGGCTTGATTATGTACTGTACACTGTAAAAAAAATCTGTTAATTTTACAGAAAAATACCATATATTTACAGCAAAATTCTGTCATTTTCTTTTTTAAAAAATTCTGCAAAAATAGGGTACAGGTAATAGGGGCCTGTTTTTAATAAAAACGGTTTTTTCTGGTTTTAATAGGGTAAAGTGTATTAGACTGCAACCGAAGAGGCATTTAAACTGTTTGTGGTATCTCTGAGGAATTAGATTAGTTGAGAGATCGTTGGGCTGGAGATCTGAAGGTCCGTGGTTCGAATCCTGAATCCTGTACTGATTGTCCAGATTAAGCCATCAGCCAATCTTCTCAGTTCCCCTATTGGTAGATTACCATACCAAAGTTCCGTAACTTGCCAAAATTAACAGTGACTGTTTGACATGTGCATGTAAATGAAATACAAGTCAACATTTTATCTCTGTCAACAAGATTTTTTTAATGTTCCTAAAGTTTTAAATGATTAAAGCACTTTTACCATAACACCTGACATTTTATTACGGCATTAAGTATGCACTAATATATTTATGATTCAATTAAGTTTAAAAAACTATTTTAATAATAATTTAAAGTGTGTCAGTAAATTACTCTAAGGACTACTGTCTTGACGGTTTTCACAATCCAGTTTATATGTATAAAATTTTAATAAATTATGACAATTTATTTGCTTATAATTTTTCTTTGAGAGATAATTGGCAATTACAGTTCGTTTTAAATTCTATTGCCTTCTATTTCAGATAGTTAACATTTGTTTTGATTTGATGTGCCAATTACTAGTAACAGTTATTTTTCACTTATAACAATCCCCACAATGTGCAGTAACGAGTGCGTCAGTGTACTCATAGATATGGGTTATTCTTCAGAAAACGTACAATTTGAGGCAAAAAATCTTGAAAAAAAATATTGATGGAAATTTATTAAACTTTGGATTTGAGTTACACTTACATATAAATAAACATCATGTGAAAATGTAGCATCTTTCTTGATCATACAATTAATTTTCTCATTAAAATTTGGCTTTCCAAGGACATTGATACATTGCCACGGACATGATGATTTATAAGTTTTCAAATACATAGAACATATTTATGAATAAGAAAGAAATATATAATATGTACACTGTACAGCATCTTTGTACAATACTCAAATTTAAAAAGTGAAGAAAAAATACTCGAAACTTTTATTTGTATAGAATGTGTGAGCCTTAATAATATATTATTACACTAATCGCTGTGTAATAAAGGATGGACACTGATCAATGTAAATACATTAAAATCGTTGCATGAAAATTATGAAGAAAATGAAAAGAAAATAGGTATTTTTGTTCCTTTACTACTTGGATTAATGTTCTAAGGAATTAAAAGTATTTACGTGGGTTTTCTTTTAAAATTTTTTACAACTACAACCTTCCCGACATTTCTCACCCAACGCCCATTTCGAAGCTCTAGTGCGTCATTATTTTAACCAACCGGCCATCAGATACCTCTAAAAATAATAGTGGAAATCCGAGAGAAGGTAGAAATTTAATGTGCCGAGCAGTTTATATCACTCCTATCGACGCAGATAAAGCAGCCTTAACTGCTTCATAAAACACGGCTGCTTAGAGCCGTTTCTTTAGATCCTAGTAACAGTTTAGTTATGTCATATTTATGGTACTTTCAAAAGAAAAGTTGCTGCTTGTTATTGATGTTTTCAACATAGAGTTAAGAAGAAGATAAACATGCTTGGCACGAAATAAAGTAAAGCCGTCAGAAAGTCGCCAAGTAACCTTAGTATGCTTAAACAAACACACACAGCTCACTCAACGTTGGTTCAATGCAAAATGCATCCTTTTATTCTTTAAACGCCGTTGTTGAATAAAAATAATTAAAAAATGACTGTACATAACTTCATAAAAAATATTTTTCTAGACGATGTTCGAAAGGCTTAGACAGTGTAAAACTTCGGCGGTATGTTACACAACATTACTCCGTAAATACGGTGGCAGCGGCTTTGTGCAGCTTTCACTGTGTTTACGTAGTAACGTTCCATCAAGTACAGTCCCAAAGCTTTTCGGTGGGCTTACATCAAATTTAACCCTCTGAGGCAAAAGGTAATAATATAATTTTTTTAAACATTAGCCATAGACTTAGCATTGAGGACGATGAATTAAATTTGGGGAAATTGTACCCATTTATTTGTATGCAACATACAATATTTTGTATCTTTAAATAGTTAACTTTTCACTCTAAAACCGCAATATAACTTCAAATAGATGACAAATTGCTTAAGTAGCCTAACATCAACACTATTTTTAAAGTATATGTTGCCAAATGTCAACAGTTATACACAGGGCCAGGTATTCTTTCATAAGGCCCGTTGAGCCCAGGCCTAGGGGCCCCTAAATTTTAGTTTCTTTTATGATAAATGTTGTGGACCTACAAAATTTCAGTAAGTTTAACATTTCAGGCCCCTATTTGTTTAAGCTTGACTTTGACTTATGCATAATTGACTTAACATGATTAGTCTGATAAGAAAGGTGATCGAAAAATAAGTTACACATCAGCCAACTAGCACTGTTATTAAGGGCAATCATACACAAAAATTTTCATAATGGGCCCCCAAAATCTGTTGTACCCATAACCTGTGATTTTCTAGATCAGGTCCTGGTGTGCACTAGAGGGATAACTAAAAAATACAGATTTCATCCAAACTGGTGACAAAAAAAAGGAATGGCTGCTTCCTCAGCATCCGCAGTGCCAGTGAGGATGAATTAATAAACTGATAGCACACATAAACTTTCCCCCCAGGCGTCATGAAAGTCGCTTCAAATGTCGCGGATATAGGATCCAGATGGCCACATTTAATGACAATGGTCCTTTCACCCAACATCATGACTTTTAAGAGCGGTGCTTTCTGTTAAACCTCTACATAAGATCCTTTTCCATAGTTGAAGATTGATTTGAAATGCCTCTTTAGTGGGGTAGACATCGGAAAGTATCTTCAAGGTTTAATAAAGTGCCAATGGATATTGAAAATTTATATACGAATGTTGTAATAACATTGCTCCATCATAATTAGTTAGATATGAAATTTGTTATTGCTACACTGTTAAAGATGTTATGCTTGGTTTCAGAACAATAATGGTTCCTAGTAACTGAAACGACTGTGTGGGGAAATATTTCACCATATTTTTGGTATTCGATTGAACTGTTTCAGATTTTGGAAACAAAATCCTGACACATGGTTCAACCGAATACCGAAAATATGGTGACACATTTCACTACTAGAAACCATTATTATGGTGATACCAATAATGGTAATGAATATATTTTTTAATGTGTTTCTCTAATTGAAATTTTCAAAAAATATTTCTTGTGAAACAAAAGGGTAAAGACTTTTTAAAAATATTGTTTTTGCTAAAAAAAAACCGGAGTTTTGAGGAAATTTTGATTGGGCTTTATCGTTATAGTTTATTTCATTTTTAAAAACGTATTATTTTTCGCGAAAAACTGGTTATTCCATTGGTATAAATTTACATAAAATGTTCCAATTATTTCATATAAAAGAGTGGATAAATATGAGTGTTCATGGCTAAACATTGGAGTTATCGATTTTGTTTGTATGCATCTTACAAAAATCATTTTGTTTGAAATGAAAAAAAATAAATTCATGTTAAAACCTAAGTGTTTTACAACTATCACTTTACATTAGATTGGACAACAGCAAATTTATATAAAAATAATGCAGTACTAACCCCAAACAAATTCTTCGTATAAATTGTTGTATTTTTATATTTGTATAGCAATTTAGTTTAGTTGAATAGACATAAATGTATGCAACTTTTGACTTAAGGGGGAATAGAAGTGAATATCAGGGTCTATAAGTAAAAGTCTTATTCATTCCAATGGTATGGTAATGGTATGGTAGGGCATGGTATGGTTCAATGGTATTCCATACCAATGGAATACCATATTCTATGGTATTCCATTGGAAAAAAATATTTTCTGAGTCATATTACTCCGATTGTATTGACTATTTTTACAAAGGATTTTTTATGTTAAAAGTAGCTGGCTAAAACGTCCCTATAATTCCACTTTTTGAAATAGGTTCAAACGTTATTTTGTGTTGAAAAATTATGTATGGAACATTTAAATATATTTTAACCAATTTCAAAAGTGGTATTTTAGGGACGTTTAAGGGACGAAGGGCGACGGTTTAAGGGCGACGATTTAGGGACGAAAAATTATATATGGAACATTTAAATATATTTTAACCAATTTCAAAAGTGGTATTTTAGGGACGTTTATATATTTATCATATAAATAACCGTCTGTAAAAATATCAGATAAAGTCGGAGTTATTTTGCTTATAATTTTTTTTACATTGGATTAACACAGAGAAAAGACTTTGGTTTTTGTGACCTCTGGCTACTGCTCCCATTCCGCCTTAAAAATAAAAGGCGCTTCTGAAAATATGAATATTTTTATTCTAATAAAACTAGTATTTAAGTAAAAAAACTAGCAAAAAATAAACTTTTACCAATCGTATTTAACACTTGACATAATTAATCCTACAATTTGAACTCAATATAACTATAAATTATTTTGTTTCATTTAACCACGAGTTTTCTCCTGGAGTTAATTAGAAATACTTTTTATTTCCAAATATTCATTTTAAATTCAATTGATTTACTGTGTGAAGTATTTTTTTACGAAAGCTCCTTTTCATTCAAGCGTTATTTTCTTTAAATAAAGAATATGTTGGGTTTTTTAAAGGTGTTTACATCTAAATGAAGAATTGTAATGGGACAATACTAATTTTTCAAAATTAAGTTTGCATGATTTTAGTTTTACATAATACAAGTTATTAAGTTATTTCCCGATGTCTAAATAAGAGCTAAATCAACGAGAATTACTCATAGCAGGAGATTTGTATAAATCTCAATTTATGTTTATTTACAATAAGAAGTTATTAGTTAATAACTACCTTTGTTCAAATACTTAATAAAAAATAAAGTTTAGGATTACTGATGACCAATGTTATAACATTTAAAATGTTTAGTAACCAAATGCCACGATACTTTTTTTTTATAAAATATTATCTAAACACTTACATTCTAAATGCCCTAAAATAAGCGTCTATTCAGTTACACTCACGAAAAAAATTGTGTTCAAACAGCACAAATGGAACACGAGCATTATGTAAAAATGGTTTCATTACTACTGTGTTATTTCAATACAAGAATTGTGTTGATGACATACGAACATAAATTTTACATTATTATGCTGAACTACATTTCAGATGAATACATGCGTGCTGCACCTTCAACGCAATTTTTGTGCCAACCATTGTTATTGGGTCACAACCAATTTTTTTATTGTTTCAACACAACTTGAAATAACGGAGGAAAACACAATTTTTTTTGTATTGAAAATCAACCCAAGTTTTTTTCTAAGTTCAACATTTGAAACATTTTTATTCTAAATGCACTCAAAGAAGCGAATGCTTAGTTATTTGTTAACAGTCCTCTTCGTACCAATACAATAAAAATTCTGATGGGAAAATAAATGAAGAAATTTACAGATATTATTACTTTCATCTTACAAATAGTAAAAAGGACATCTACTCCACATTCTAAAGCTGGTGCTTTTTAATATCATACACCACTATTAAAGTCAAAACTCTCATACACCCTTATTTAAAGTCATATTTTATAATGACACAAACTTAATACAAACTATTTCTCGTTGTTTATGATGCATTTTTATTTTTATGCAAATCACAACTTCAAAGGTATGGTGGTAACAGCACCCCAGTGTCCCTTTGGAAGCTTCAAGATGCCATTCCAACCGTTTCAAAAACAAGATGGAGATTGTTATTTAAGGACTTGACGTTCTATTAAAAACAAAGCGTGTAATTTTCGTTGCCCCAGGCGTTACATCATAACTAATTATTCCACAATGATTTAGGATGCGCAAATTACCCGAATTGCGCCTAGGGTTTAAACTGTTAAATAGTGATAAGAACTTTTCGCCGGTAAACAAATGCTCTAACTAATGAGCTCTTTTAAAACTTATGTTCTAATAATTAACGCAAACGGGGGGAGGAGGGAATAAGTCGCTGTTAAAATGACTTTTTTTTTCATTCAGTTTTTGTGTGCTTAATTATGGTTTAAAAAGATGAAGCTATAAATACCCTCAAGTAAAAAAGGTAAAAAAAAAGTTTTAAAAGCTAAGGATTTATTTATAAATATTAAAAGATAGTTTTTTTAATGTTCCATTTTGGTTTAGATAAACATTCACATTAAATAAAAGTAGGGATTTTTGCTCCATTTTCTAAAAATTTACTTCCCGTAGTTCATAATATTATTTTTTCTGCAACAAATTTTCCCTAGTTCCTTTTCAAAATTGTTTCATGATATAGGTCGTATTATGTACAGAATTTCAAAAAGCAATTACATGGTCTTTTTAAACCACTCCCAAATTAATCTTTTAATCACTATTCGTCTTAACTACCTTCATCGTCAACTACTACCATATTTCGATAGTAAATTCCTTTGTTTTTCTAAATCACTGTTTTTGGGCATGTTTATTAGAAGTTTGTTTATTGTTTGTTTGAACCACCTTTGAACAGAAAATAAAGCAATCGTACAATACCTTTTTTGGTGAATATTTAAGGATTTGTGTATGCTTATTTGGAAAATTTATGTGTCTGAGCTATATAGTGATAAAAGATCCATATTTCTTATCATTGACAAATAGCATTCCTTGTATTTATGAAAAATATTGTTACTGGTGATGTTGTAACAACTTCGCTATTTTTACTTTCAATTTTCTATTACGAAATATAATGAAAGTATTGCGATAAGGTTGAAAATCTGAAATGGTATATTTCTGTTTTTACACGTTATGGAGAGTACTGATTTTTTTTAAAAAAGGTGTTTGAACATTGGTCCTATACTGTCTATCTGAAACCTCTCTATAGCTAGAACTAAAAGAGCTACGAACTTCAAATTTGGTACACGAGTTCCTAGTACCTGTCGCATGTCATAATAAGTTTTATAAGTTTTTCTCATGGTGCAAAAGCTTTCTCTCATTGAACTTTTTAGGTTTTAAAGTTGTTGAAATTACCCCTTGGAGGTATATAATTATCTTTGAATGTATTGATTTAGTGAGTGGTAATTGTGAAAGTCATGTAGTGTTGCACACACACCTATTTTTTGTTACATCTGGGTTAGATCCTGAGTTAGGTTTTAAAAGAATATTTTACACAGTTAGGGTGCGTTGTTGAATGTAAAACATGTAATTTTCTAAACATTCACAAAGTTATTCACGGCGATACCATGTGACATCTTTTTTGTTCGGTTTACTGTATGGTTAAGGCTTGTGAATCTTAAGAATTCTCGTTATAGTTCATCCACGAAAATGCTGAAAACTATTACTAAGACTATTAATTTAGTTGAGGCATAAAGTTTAATCAACAAACTTGGTAACAGGCACATTAGTTTAAAGGATATCCGCTTCAACAATGTTGTAGTATGTTGCAAAGTAGCACACATTGAAACCGTTCAAAAAACTTCCACCTGTGTGAATAACGTAAATGCCACTTTGTATATACTTTATACACCGAAACTAAATTAAAGCTAATTTGATTTTCCCGAGTTCAGCCAATCGATATGAAATAGCCTCATGCAATCAGGACTTTGAAGAATCAATAACTTATGACGTGTTACAAGTTCTTTACAAGAAAACATGTACGTCCCCAACTAAGATGTTCTTTACAAGAAAAAGTTAGAGTATTGTTGAATTCGTATTTTTTAAAAATTTAATTAATCATTAGTCAGTTCTATTTTATAAGAAATACGTGAAATTAAATCTAAAAATTGATTAAAATTCTCCATTTTGGGGGGTGATCATGATATATTATCAGAAATCGCGGTGCTAATGTTTAAGTGATGGTGTTTTTTTTTAAGCCTATGTATTAGTTAGAGAGTTTCAATTGCTTTATTTTCGACTGTTATTTTCGTATCTACAAATGGATATGGCAACATAATTTATCCAATTAAATAATAAAAAATGTTAACTAAAATAATCAAAAAATTTCAAATAATTAAAAAATATAACGAGTCAGAGAAATGTTACGATTATTTTTAAGTGTTAACGAAACCCATAGGCAGGATTCTCTCCTTACACCACACAATATTTTAAATAAATTAGACTTTAAAAAAAAGTAAATTGATAAGTGTAATATTTTAACGCAAATAATAATGACTTGAATAATATTTTCATAAAGCTATGTAATCAGAGGTTAAAGAATGGCATTCCCAAATACATTTCCATACACAGTATAACCCGGTTATAGCGAATTCAAGGGACAGCGAGGTTTATGAAGTTATAAACGAGTAAGGAATAAACAAAGTTCAATAGTAAGTAAATAAATCTTGTAAAATGCGTATTGTATGCTAATATTATTTCAAATTATAAAATGACCATCTATTAAATAATTTTTTTTCATATTTGCTATTAGAAGAAATAGTTTTATTTCTCCTTATCAAGTCAATAATTTTTGGACGAGAGATACATTTCAAATTTGACGACTTTTCTCGTCAGTTGGAGAATAAAATAAAATTTAAATAAGGAAAACTAAATTTTTTCTAAAAAAATTCCTAAAGAAGGTATTTTGGGTATCATATAGACGAATAATTTTAGCGTTTTAACTGAGAAGTTCATTTATCGCCTTACAAACGAGCTGTCGTTGTAAACGATGTCAGTGTGACCAAGTTTGACTGTAGTGGAAACATCAACAAACCCAGCTGATCGCTAAAAATAACCGAAACATCACCAAACCACTAGCATTCCATATTCAGCTTTTCGGTTGCCGATTGATTGTCGAAGAAGAGCGACGTTCCAAATTCCACTTGAAACACAAAAGGAACAATTACAGCCTTAGAGGAACGGACTAATTAGATTTCATTGTGTGGCCGGGACGAGTGGTCCGCCACAAAGGAAGGAAAAGTGCGATAAATATAGGGAATATTTGGATTCGAAACAGCATTTCGGGAATTATTATATCCCAAAAGGAGTTTAGGGGGTTTTATTAGGAGACTTGAAGAGCTTAGTGGAAGAACATAGTGCTAGTGACAAAAAGATGAAAACGAAAAAATGAGCTTTAAATTTTTTCGTTTGCACTTAGATACGTTACAAACCAACCTCCAAGTTAAAAACGGCACTTGCAAAAGGTAAAAAAATATACTTAACTTTAAGTTTATAAAAAGGGGGGATCTTGCTATCTTTATAAAGGAGGGAATAACATATTTATAGACAGAAAAATCTAAATTTTTTCAAAAATGTCACTTAGCCCGTTCTTCCAGTAAGCTCTTCAATTGTGTCTTTGAAAAGAAGCTAATCGGGCAGTTGAATGTTTTGTATATAAATTGATTGTATTACGTCTTCTGTGTAGATTTCGAAATTTTAAATGCTATAGTGCAAGGGTGATTAGAATTAGAGTTGCGTTTTAAAATGTCTTCAAATTGGAGTAATCCATAGACAGGACGAGAGACAACAGCAATATTGGAGTAATTGGTCAGAATGAAGTGTAATTTGGTAGGAACAATGGGACGGAAAATTCAGCAATGGAATTTTACATACTGAAGAACAATTGGAATGTTTGCAACAATAGCTAGTTAAAAATTGGCACATAATCCACGGAGTTATAGAGTTTCACTAGTTGCTGTTATCGTGGGCCATAGCCTAGAGGGCAAGAGCAGTGCAGTAGCATCCATTGGCACAAGGCTTTCAATAATTGGAAGTTGGATGTCTGACTTCCATTCCGAGAGGTCACAACCTCCTCAATTTAGGCCCTTCACTGGAGGGAAGGGGAATTTTTCTCCAGACAAACCTGTACCCATGGTAATACGCTATAACCACCCATGTGACTTTCTTACCCAAAGATTTAACGAGCACTTTTGCTGCGCGTACTCGGGACAACACAAATATCCATGCCTTATCAGGGACTCGAATCCGGGCCCACTCGCTTGACGAGCGAAATTATATGAATTATACAAAATGAATGAGAGTTGAAAAAACTTCCCTCCCCTACGACAGAGAAGTCACAACGGACTGAGGACGATGCACCTCAGAGGCATGAAGATCTTGCCAGACGGGTCAAGAATATACCCAGAATGCATGCACTGTCCGGGCACGCAGCTAAATCCCAAGCACCTCTTCAACTGCCCTTCCATCTCTGCAGCACTCTTCAAGATTGACTTGAACTGTTCCCGGGAGACCCTCTATACAGACAAAGCTGTGGATGTGGCCTGTGCAGTGCTCCACGCTTTTGGAACTATTTAACTGTGTCACCCCCCACCTCTCTCTAATTACACTACTCAAAACAATTAGGGGAGCGCATGGTTTTAAACCCTTTCACCCCCAATGATTCCATTTGGAATCATCAGTTTGCGATTTTTTCTGACAAAGTTAAGCTCGCACTTATGTATCGTTAGATGAAAGAATCATGTCTTTTAAAGAATTAAAAAATGTTTAAATTAAATGAAATTATGAAACACATGGTAACAAAAATTCACTCTTTAATCAAATTCAGCAAATAAATTGACCCTACATTCTTCATGCTAGCATTTTTTAGATGTTTAAAACTTGATTTTAATTATTTTTAACAAATAAAGTCTTGAAAAAACAATTCAAAAGTTATGGGATTCCAATTTATTTTTCTTTAAATTTTAGTTTAAAAAATTAAGTTTTTTCCCCCTGTTTTTTATTATTTCATCCTGGATATGGATAGTGAATCTATTTCACAAATTTCGGATTTTTAGAATAAAAAATAAAAAGTTGGGACTGAAAGAGTTAACAAAAGTAAGCAAAATGCTCCCCTAATTGTTTTGAGCAGTGTATATATATACAGGGTGAAGCAAATAAAAGTGGCCCCAACGTGGAGATAAGAATACGACAGAAATGTTGCCCAGTCAAAAACCAATACAAAAACATTTATTGCTAACCTGAAGCCATTGATCGCTTCAATATTAAGCCCAAACAAACGCTTGGTGACTTATTTGCCGGCAACTACGCTATGGTTTGAAAAGCTAGTTGAAATGAAATATAAACAAGGTTTTTAGAGCTCTCTCTCTGATCAAAAAAAGTTCCCACTAGTGATTATTTCGGTTGTTATTTATCGTAGAGAATCGGACCTTTTTGTTTTTGTTAACACTAAACATTCTAAATTGATTGCAAAACCCAGAATCTGGTGTTCAGACCCGTTTCGGAATGTTTTTGAACTTGTTGACAGCAGATCCTGGCTGACGCCATTTCGTAACTATTTGTTGCATAGCACTCTTTTTTGGCCGTTTTACACATTTAAATTCTTCAACACACAACTGGTCACATTTTTTCCACGAATTCGTTTTAATAAAATTTTCTACAATGAACACTCTCTGCTGTACTGTGAGTTTCATCTTCACCTGTGAATTGAACATCTTACACTCACACTGACGCACTACGATCTGAACTAGCCAATAGTAAATGAGTAGCTCTAATGTGATGCTAATCCTATCCAACCAATGCAAAAATAGGTTTGCCAAGTGAAACCATTACACGCCTGAACAATTCATATTTTTCTACTGACACAATATTGATTACTTGAAAAATTTCAAAGATTTTTTCCTATACTTGGATATAATCAATTCTCTTAGTAACGACCAAAGCTCAGAGAAAAAAATGAAATAGTGTTGGTGAAATAATAATTCAAAAGGTAATAATCTCTTTGATATGTTATTTTTTTTTTTGTTTTATATGAATATTTTCATTTAAGGAAACTTTATCTTTTTTATGCACTTCTACTATTCTATTATTTTTATTCTACTACTAGCAAATAAATACCCGTACTTCGCACGGACTAAAAAATAAGTTTTAATTATCCAAGAATATGTACAATTTAATCCATTATAGGATAATAAACTTGTGTTGTTATTCCCACTCGTTATAAAGTATAAAATACTCTTACTAATATTACCTTAAAAATAAAAAATAAAAAAATACGCTATAAATGCACTCATAAAAGTCATCGTAATTTTCCTCACAAACATATGAAACCTTTTAGATCATTTGGCGCGTTTTTTGAAAGAATTTGGCAAGAAAAGAGATATAGCTACAAACACTCTTATTATACAGCTCTACCACAATGGACTTCGAAAAACAAACCAGCTTATAATTAAAATATATATATATATTATTTGGCGCATTTAGATAATAATTTGGCGAGTTTGGCAAAATATTTGGCGAAAAAGTGAAAACAAAACCCTAATAAGTAGCTGTAGTACGATGGCCTTGAACGCGTTTTTGGAAAGAATTTGGCGAGAAAAGAGATATAGCTACAAACACTCTTATTTTCAGCTCTAGCACCATGGCCTTCGAACAACAAACCAGCTTATAATTTTTTTTAAATATTATTTGGCACGTTTGGGTAAGAATTTGGCGAGTTTGGCAAAATATTTGGCGAAAGTGAAAACAAAACCCTAATATTAAGCTCTAGTACGATGGCCTTTAACAACCATCATAGTTATAATTCATGGAAGTAGCTTAAATATGCACATTTTTGCAATCAACAGAACCCTCAATGAAGAAATCCATCACCTAAACCCACAATAAAATCTAAATATTTTCGTTAAAAGTTTTATTTAATTTTTTCAGCAGATGGCATCAGGAAAGTAAAAAAATGATCGGATTTGAGCGAAAGTGGTGTATTTTTTTCAGAATATTCGAATTTTCTCTATCATTCATAGAACATTTTGAGCTCTGAAAGTTCAAAAATCATAATCTAAGTATGAACTACACATTTGTGCCAAGTTACGAGTCAAACAAATGTCTAGTTTATGAGTCTATAAGAGACATACCCACAAACAAACACACACACAAAAAATACTTTTTTTTATTATAGATTTTGTAAAGTCATTTAATAAATAAAATTTAATTTTTTTTACTAATAAAATTTAATTTTTTACTAAAAATAGAACATTTTGAGCTCTGAATTCAAAATCATAATCTAAAGTATGAACACAATTGTGCAAGTTACGAGTCAAACAAATGTCTACCTTTATGATCTATAAGAAAACATACCCACAAACAAAAAACAACACAAAAAAACTTCATTTTTATTATTATGATTTTGTAAAAGTCATTTAAATAAATAAAATTTTAATTTTTTTTACTAATAAAATTTATACGTAACTAAAATAAAATTTATGAGTAACTATTTTCTGAAATCAGTCCGAATTATATTCTTTAAATAGTTACTAGAGAATAATTACGTAAAAATGCTTTTTTACATCAATGAAATAATTGGAGTTGAATTCCTCCCCTTATGGCAATTTATTAAATCAGATTTTTCCAGCATTGAAAAAATCAAAAATAAATTTTTAACTATCGATATACACTTACACTTTAAATAAAAAGACTTAGAAACCAAAAAAAAATAATAATAATTTTACTTATACTGTCATGTTGTTATTTTTGTAAAAAAAAGTATCTTAAATAAAACTTATATTTTTAGAAGATTTATGCTTAAATATATTGAAGAAAACCATAGTTCTTATTGTCTTATAACCAATTGAAAAATTTGGCACACATTCATTCAGTTTTCTTCTAACGAGTCGATAAAATTTAGTTCCACCTGAATATTTTAGTTTTTCGTTCCAGAGTCTGTTCTAGAATCGATATTTTTTTATTCAAAACATCATTTATCATAAATCGTTCGATAGTTTCGAAAACAATTATTAAAAAATTTTAAGTCTGTTATGTTAAATGCTGTGGATAAGTAGTTCTAACTTCTTTCTGAAAGTTACTAAACCTTTATTTTCAGCTAATGTTAATTTTGCATAAATAGTAATACAAATAAAAATAAATGATTACTAAGAAAAATATACTTGCAATCAAATTTCTGTGGATTATTTAGTAGAAAGGTATTTTCATAATTACCTGCAAATCCATATTTGCTCGCAATTCTTTGAGTGCTAAAGTAAGCTCTGCCAGTGAACGTACAAGATTGTCTTGTTCTGAAATTGAAGGATTTTATAAAAGTCGTTATTTAATAAATATTATTTGCTATTTTATAAATAATTAATTATTTATCTTATATTCTATTTATTTAATTATTTATTAATTTAATAAAAATCCCCAAATCTAAGTTTTTAAACCTACACTGTAAAAATAATTCAGAAAAGTTTCTGAATATAAGGGGCAGCTATACGCTGTGTATTCAAACGGTGGTACATGTGGTTGACTTTAAACAAATCAGAACTTTCGAATAAAAAAACTCAATTTTTTTTTTAATTAATACTTATTAAAGTAACACTTAAAAATAAATTTCATTGTCCATTCTGCGTATTTTACACATTTCCCATGTTTCTAAGTTCTGTTATTCAGACAAAGAAAGATTTCAGGCAAACAGACACACATTGGTAGTATAGTACGGATTGCAGAGGTAAAACGTTACTTGTAACAGTTACTTTTTCAGGTAATGCTGAGTAACGCCGTTAGATTTTTCATAAAGGAACACAAATGTCCTTCTAAAGGTATTTTGTTCATCATTGATTGATACATGAAATCTTGCAGCGCGTCTAATAATTTGTCCAGGGACTGTAAGTTCCTTTTAGCGTTAACGAAAAATTTCGTTACTTTTCGTTACTTCTCATGCCGCTTTCACGGATATTTTCGGCAAAGTTGGGCTTAAATAAAATTATTTAAATTTTAACAACATTGAATTTTCGTTTTTAACTTTTTCCGATTGTCCCTATTTCTTTCGCCTTGGTTCTCTTTGAAAAACGGTAAGATGGCTTAATAAAAAAAAAATTCTTATAACTTGACATTTCTAAAAAAGTAACTGTAACTAGTTGTATTTCATATTAAGTAACTCTAACTGGCTGACTGTGGTTCTAAATTACGGTGCCCGTTGCCAATAGCCCTCGTGTAGCTCTAGTGCCACGGTAATTCAAACTGACTTAACGTAACTGTGACAGAGTTAATTTTTTAATTAAGTTACTGTAACTGTAACAGTTTCTTTTTAAAAGTAACTTTCCAATCTCTGATTAATGGAATGCATATGAAGAGCACAGGGGAAAAAACACTTCATGGGCTGGGAATCTTTCCGTATTGAGGTCTGCTTGGCGAGTAGTGATGATCGTAAACCGGTTTCTCTCTTGATTCTTCTTTCGCGGTTTAAGCGCCAGACTAGTGTCTGGCGTAAATATCGATCATAGATATAGTAAACCCATGCGCCGCATGATAGGAACCAAGGAAAAACTGGTTTCTACACACCAGTTTAGCTATCGTCGCCAAGCAGACCTGATGCAGACAGATTCCCAGGCGATGAAGGTGTTTTTCTCCTGTACTCTTCATATTATATGCTCGTGGCTCGTGTGTTATTTTACCTCGAGCATTGTAGTAAACTTCGTACTCCGGCTGAGTACTCTGTGCTGCTTGTCTCACGATACATCCACTGAGTTCCAAAGCTTTCTGCCACGTGATTCCAGTCAAAACCGTGACGTTCATCTTCCTGTCCCGTTCCTACAATCACGAAAATTAATTCATTCACTATAACAATTCAAACAATTTATTAATATTAAAGTTGTAACTTTTTATTAAACAAGACGTTTTAAAAAAAACTAGAATATCCTACTTTCCTGTTACTTTATAGTCACTGAAACTTATAGAAAAATCAGTAGGTTTGTAAAAGTAACTTTCAACTAGGACCGAGTCTTCGCAAGATTTATACACCTTAGAAAAAAATCACCAAAAACAATTGCTTGTAATAATCTAAGTGGTCTGAAACTATAGGCTACTCCAGTTCTTTCAGAACTTCTCGCATATTTCGAAATAAGTTCATTACGTTGTTGCTAGGGAAAAATTGTGAATACTATACCTTTAAAAATAAAAATAAAGTTGGCTTAAATGCTTTATTTAATCTGCAACTCTTAAACTGTTTTAAGAAATTAACAAATATATAAGAAATTTAAAGCTATTACTTTAAAAGAAAGTTGATTTTATGGAGTGGCAATTTTCACTTTAAAACAAGTATTTAAATAGTATTCAATAAAGACACAAGATATTTTACAGAATTTTTTTCCCTTTTTTTTATAATGCCAGTAAATAGCTTTCAATTAATAAATATAGAAAGATGCATAAATTTTCTATTGGAGCTCATACGAATGGTTTTATTTCAAATGAAATATTATAGTTTAACTATTCCTAATGTATTATAAAATCTAAGTATTGTTTGAAACATAACTAAAATGAAAATTTTAAACAAATAAGAACCAAAAACAAAATATTTATTTTAGAATAAGCTTCATGACTATATTTCATTGTATCTTTTGCCCATCAAAACACAGTCTATAAGTTTATTTAATGACTCGTAAAGTTTACTCAAATACAAGTTAAATTTAAATACCAGACAATGACCAAACTGATTTCCGGTTAAGTGTCCTTCAGAATAAGTAAAAACAGCCATCACTCACAAACTTTTGTTTAAAAAAGACCCTTAATTAGCAACCTAAAATTATCTGTCAATACCGCTAAATGGCAATTATCGTGTAACAAAACACTGTAATCAATTTTGTTAATTGATGGGAAGGCCGTCCCAAAGGCATCCTTCACTTTCTTTGTAACTCTTGTTAAATTAACCACTTTCACGCTGAGCTTAAACCAAGCTTGAAGGCGTTAGAAATATTTTAGGTCCTTAACGCCATTATCAGAAGGGTAAAGTTATTGTGTTGTACAGGGGCTGAAAAATAATCACATTTGGGATTTAAAAAAATTTCAAATTTTTCCTGAACTACAAAGAAATATTTAAAATTCATTTCACGACTTATAACTCAAATGTGTGCTGTAATACTACAGAACACAGATATAAAAAAAGGATAGAGACTTAGATTAAAAAAAAAAAACATTTCGGAGCATCTTAATCTCAAATATCCATAGAAAGGTGTCTTTTTAAAGAAATATATATCTAAACAAAATATTTACAAACTAAAATTCTGTAAACGAAATAACATTTATATAGACTATTTAAATATATATGAACGTTTAAAAAACATAAATACCCATTCTTGCGGTTAATATTGTTAAAAAAAAACGTGATTTTTTAAATAAAAAAACTTTCTTGCCATTTGACAAACTGCATGAAATACATTTCTTAAAAATTTTACTTTTGTTTCATTTCTTAAAAATTTTACTTTTGTTTCATTTCTTAGAATTTTTTAATTTATTTTTATCTATTTCTTAAAATTGATTGTAAAATAAGTTACGGGCATTAATAGTAATTAATCCTTTTCCGCGAAAGCGTCCAGTATTTCTAAAAAACATTTGCAGGATTTTATACTAAAAAATTTTGTTCAACTTATATATGAGCTAAAATCTTATACCTATAAATTTGTATAAATTCAGAAAAGCTGTTGTGGAGAGTCCTTTTTTAATAGTCAAAATCTTTCTCAGAAAAAGAGGGGGCGTTCACAAATTGAGCAAAGGGAAAGAGGGAGGTTTCTCCGTAAAAGGGCCAGAAAGTATTGTTTATTTTAATTTTTCAAAAAATTAAGATTTTATGAAAAATATTAATTGTAAGAACGCATAGTTATTTTTTAATTCTTAAATCTCTTAAAATGTTCTTTATAAATATTAGTTCTCTTACAGATTTTTAGCTTTTGTTTAGGTAAGTAATTCTTTAAAAATGACCTTTTTTATGGATGAACTTGTGAACTCTTGAACTGAAAACTCTTTGTTTTCAATTTAAATTTTGATAATTGCATTTTCAATAAATATCAGATAGCAGTTAAAATATTGACACATAAACAACAAGCTATAATGTAGTTAAAAAATAACTTATACAAAAGTTCATCTTTTAAAAAAAATCCATAATAGCCACATCGCAAGGAAATTGCATTTGAATTAATGTTAAGTTTATTAATTTATATGGAAAATATTAATTGTAAATTTGTAATAAGAAACATTAAAAAAAGTAACTTAAAACAGAAATGCAAACTCTGCATATTTTATGCATATTCTTATTTCATTCATATTATTTAGTGTCAGATTAATACTTAATCTGTTCTAAAGTTATTCACTTATTTGATCGCGTTTTGCTTAATATTTCAGCTGAATTTCAATGTCGTGGTTTAAAATAAAAAGAGATAAATCAAAATATTAGAAATACGAGTTATGTTTCCCCTTTTGAATTTAAATCAATATAATCGATCTAGCCGGGAAAGAATTTATACTTTGTAAGTGCGACGTGAAAATATTTCCTTTAACTTATAGTTTCTGCAAACGTTATGGAAAAGAATTATAGGAAGTATAGAATATCTCTGATCTTTTCAACTGTTTATTTTTGATTCTTTTACAATAATGCGACAAACTTCTACTGAAAGATATTTTCCGAGCATCAAAAATTTTAATATTTTATTTATTTTAATATGTTATTGATAGCCTTTATTGTTTGCATATGAATTATATATGAGTTTGAAGAAGATGATAGTTCATTATGTAATCACAATTCATCAAATATTTTAATTATTTATTTCAATTTTGTAACATTATAAAAAAATTAGTGTTTAAAACATATTTGAATAGTTCAGAAATACTTTTATGCAAAAATACGCCTTGCATTACTTAAAGCAATATTCAAAAATTAAATTTTTAATGGCTCTGAACTTACTGTATTGTTCGATGCTTAACCCTTTCAATCCCAGTGATGCCATTTGGCATCATCATGTTTCTGATCATAATTTTTAAAAAATAATAGGGCTGACATCCTATTGGGATTAATAAAATATATTTTCTAATAGAAAAATGTTTGAAGAATCGAATGATGTGCTTTTTGATATCATAAATGGTTATAGACGATCAGAAAAAATTTCTAAAATGATAAAGCCAAATTGTCATTGGGACTGAAAGGGTTAACTGATATTGCGAGTTTAACATGTTCGAATTAGCTTTAGGTATCGACCTCATTAACTCACAAAATCAACCTAAAAAAAGTTTAAAACGTCTAAATCTAAAGATTCTGTTACAGCCTTATGTTGGTTGGTTGGTTGGTAGACATATATATTCAGGTTTGTGTGCTTGGTCAGCGACCCGCTTATAAACCTTCGTCAAGTAAGACAGACACAACAGACAACACACACACATAAGTGGATCCATCTAATTTTTAGAGACAGAGGCTAACTAGAGGATCCCCAGAATTCGCTTGTCACCCCCAGAGGTATTGATTTGGTATGGGAACTTAGAGGACTTTCGGACCCAACAGATTTAACGAGCACGTACTCCGCATATACTCGGTAGGTCTTCAGTGGTACCGGGACTCGATCGCAGGACCTTCCGATCCCGAGACCGAGACGCTGACCACAAGGCTCACTACGGCCCCAGCCTTATGTATATTGTGCTATAGAAATAGCATTGTTGAATATGTAATTTGTAACGCTATGGTGTGCGCCGAGCTACCAGTAGTTGCACTAGCGCTATACTAAGTATAGCCATAGTGCAAACTTTAATCCCGCCAAATTCATATCCCCGTTCAAACTTATTGATAAACCAGATTTTAAATATGTTCTTTATACTTTACATTCAACTAATTTTCATTTCATCACACAATAACTTTCTCAGAATTTTTCTACCAAGTTCAACTCCTAAAGTAAACTAATCATTCGAAAATTTACTTATATTTTAAACAGCTTAATTCTTTAAAAAAGTTCGTACTGTTTCTCATCACCTTATATTTTTTCAATATGGAATGGAAGCAATTTAGCTGTCAATAAATTATATAGTTTTAGAAAAGCATAACTCTAATGCTGTTCTTCTTATTTAATAAAGCATAATTCATTGGTTCTAGTTGTAAGTACTTATAGTTTGGCTCAAAAGTTTAAACAAAAAAACATTTTGAGTGACAAAATTCCACTGAAAAGATTTGGTTGAAAAAAGTTGTGGTATTGAGGATCAGGCAAGTGTAAATAATTGAAAATATCATAAAGAAAATAACAGATAATAAATTTCATTTGAGTTGATAGTGAAAATTACAAAAAAAAATCTGCCTCAAAAATATAGAGAAATTCTATTTAAGGCACTTTTAATGACCCGTCTTCGCATTTGTATTACTTAAATTGTATTTCTTTTTAAAAAAATAAATTAAAACTCACGATTTTTTGTTAAATTTAAACGATTTAGTAACCTTCCTGGTTCAATTTTGTGCCAAATTCGATCCTGCCTGATCCCTTACTACAACCTATTTTTCAACTAAACCTTTTCAGCGAAATTTTTGTGACTCAAAATGTGTTTTTTATCTAAACTTTTGAGATAGATTATACTATGACGTCACAACTCCGGTGATTCATAATATTTGTCTGTCCAGATGTTAAGTTTGCCACATCTTATATATTAAAAAAAAAGTAAGTTTTTTATTTCGATAAACGGAAATGAGACATGGTTAGGTTATTCCAAGGTTCTGAGTTATTAAAAGCATATGGATTCATTTAAATGCAAACTAGGGAACTGTAGAATAAGTTTATAATTTACATTCTTCATTTTTGCTATGCCTAATTTGCTTTAATTTCATTACTTTAAAAATCATAAATTATATACTGACCAGCGTATGAAAATAAATAATTTAAATATCGATCCTAAATAAAAAAAAAAACCTAATTAAAAGTAATAATCGATTAAGTATATTTCAATTTAATTTTTTTTCAACTTACTTTTTATCATAATTTACAAAAGTATAGTATCATATAGATCTTAATTAAAAACTTAATTAAAAGTTTTATTCGATTAAGCATATTTCCATTAAATTTGTTCAACCTATATGTTAGTATAATTTACAAAAATATCGAATCATATCTTATGATAAAAGAATCGCTTAAAATACTATCTTTGAATAATTTGTCATTATCACATTCTATAGCAGAAATATTCAATCAATACTTAAATCTGTTTTTAGATCCCTCCCACCATGTGGTCTATTTATAAATCATTTAACTTTACATTGCAGAATGTTTTTGGCGCAGGTTTTATCCAAGGCGTAGGAAGTACTAATGATCAATAATATTTAAGATATGAACTTTATCATGATTTCAATTCTAATTTCACGTTCACATCAATTAATAAGTTTCATTTTTAAATATCTAATATTTTGATTCATGTTTGCTTGTTTTAAATATTTGCTGTTTTCACCGATTTGTTTATAATTTCATTTTTTGCAGTGATAAAATTATTTTCATTAATCACCAATATGAAGTAAATCATTGCAAATAACTGCAATTTAAATTCCTTGATGTGGTTTTTTTGCTGTAAGAAAAACTTTACTAATTATTGAAAATGTTTGGCAATAAATAAACTGCTACTCGTGCGATTCTACTACCAAATCTTTGCTGCAAAGAAGAAAAATTGTAGGAAATTGAGTTGCAATTTTGAATTAATTGCCATTTCGAAGTATAATTGCTAGCTCGTTTGTCAAACTTTTTATGAGTCGGTTTCTGTTTCATTTCTAATTATAAGTATTATTCACAAAGTAGTTTTAAAACTCGACAAATTTATACGATGCTTTGAATTTTTTTTTTAAATTCTACTCTAGTAATCAAGTAATGGCAGATTATTGGGAAGTTTTAAGATACATGATTTGTAAATGATTACCAAATGACTGCATTTAATTTTTTTAATGATTGAAGGTAATTACGGATTATGGAACCTTTTTAAAGCAAACAAAACAATAATTAATATCCATGTCAAGTATAGTGAATGAATAAGTGCGTTTCATAAACAAGTATTGTAATAAACTTCCATTTTTATTTTTGAAATATTTCTGTCTTTTAAATTTAATTTAATTTTTTTAACAGATCGGGGCTAGTTTTTCAATGGGACCAGTTTTCCATCTTACTTTAATTTAGAAATGAGTTATGAGGGGGCGACAACTGGTGAATTGGTTTATGAAGTAACGCGTCATACATCAAACACAAAAATCTTTGTTTATTTGGTGTTGTCGTATTGTCGTTAGAGGCTTTTTTGTATTTTTTTTAAGCGTTAAATAACTTTCCATGCTCATATTGAAACTTAAATTAAACGTGTGCCATTATTAAACTTACTATTATACTAAAAGGTGGTTCTTTTATCTACGTAACTATGCTTTAAAAAAAAGTACAAGGTCTAGCTTTTCAATCTTCCTTAATATTTTAAATAAAAAAATCAATACAGTTGTAAAATTTAAAAGCTTTAAAAACGAATGTGCGTTGCTGCAATATCCGACTCTCTAGACGTGTTGTTGCACAACTGTATGCCTCAGCACTGTAAAAAAATCCGCTTATATTACATAACATTTCTGGCAGCAAAGTTGCTAGAAAATATCGGTAATGCTACGGACAAAATCTGTTGACAGAACTTGACAGTAGCCGAGCAATTCAGAAAATATTCGTCCCTAGCAGGTATTTTTAGAAATTTCCTGCACAGGGCAGAAAAATGCGTTGCAATACTATTATAGTTTATATTCGAAAGTCAGATATTGCCAAATCGATTTGTAAGCCTATACTAACTGCTCTGTCAAAAAAATAGCGCCAAATACTTCGCCGAGAGCGTTTGTTTGGGCTTACTACAAATCGATTAATGGTTTCACATGGCGAACCGGTTTTTACATTGGTTTTTGAGCGGCAACATCTGCATATTTTTCTTGGCTCTATGCACTCACTACGTTTTTATATCGTCAAACTGTCCTAGTTTCTGTCCATTTTGTTTAATGGTATCTGTCCTTTTTATAAATTGTTTCTTTTTTTATATGCTTACTAATCGTTTGTTTCTTTTCAGAAGTTTTTAGATCCTGCAATGCGAAGCCCTGCGGCATCCCCCCCCCCCCTTGAACATCTGAAAGCGATGACTTTGTCCTGCATTATTTCCAAAAGTCAAATTTAACTCCTTTTTGGGAAGATTTTGATGAAAAAGTGAGGACGCTTCGCGTCGACACTCGTCGGTTATTTTTCGATTTCAGATTTCAGCACTCACCACTTGCACCTCCGTGTTCTGCTTCAACATGTCGAACATGGACGTGGGCAGTTCTATGCTCTGCTGCAGGGAACAGTTCACGTACACCCTGAGGTTGGCAGGCGAAGACTCCCTTGGATCCGGTACAAATATCGCGATGTGTTCTCCGGCAGACAAGTTCCCTGGTATCTGGTACTTTCTTTCCAGTTCCTGGGGGCCGTTCACGGTCAGGAGCACTGGAAGTTGATTTCAAGAAGTTAAATTACAATTAAATGGACAACTGGGACTGCTACGCCAACTACGTCAAACGTTGTCTTAAACCACACAAGCAATCCACCCGGCAGCTAACTAGTCTAAATTAGAACGACCACGCCTATGAGGATGTCGCAGCTACGTCAAACATTTTATTCTACCCCACAAAAAGACCATGCTATGCCCCGTTTTAATTGACCATTGACTTGTTCAAGATGACATAACTCATTTTCAGTTTCATTCCTGGCTTCCGTGATTTCATTGGTTGTTTCGGTTTCACTCTCAATGCGCGGTATTTTCGTCTGCTGTGTTCTATTTTAAAGTTCTTTACGAGTAAACTTTTTTATTCCTACAGCTTATTATACTTTATCGGTTTTACTTCGATTAAATTTCAACTGTGGAAATCATTACCAAAACGTCAATGTTGTTGGAAAACTTCGGTTCAGATTATTTTGGTTTTATAGGTTATAGGCTTTATCAGGCTATAGACTTTGTGGTGAAGTTACGATATTTCGGAACATTACTGTTTCAAATTTGGCAGCTGAGCTGCCCAAAATATTGAAGTAACTTTCCTGACTTTTTTTTATGGTGACTTTCTCTACAGAAATTTTACTAGAACGCCCCATTTTAATAAATTTACAAATACATACAAATCAATGAGGTTGTTTCAGATGATGTAACTGATGATGTAAATGCTGTTTCATTTTTGCTCACTCTGCGATTTCATTGGTTGTTTCGATTTCATTCTCAAAATGAGCGTTTTTGTCGTCTACTGTGCTTTAATTTTTGAGTTCTTCAAGTGCAACTGGATTTTATTCTCGCTGTTTATTAAACTTTATCGGTTTTAATTCGATTAAATTCCCACTATGCAAAGCATTACCAAAACGAAAATACTGTTTAAAAACTTCGGTTTCGATGACATTTTGAGTTATGCGGAGAAATCCAGCGAAATTGTGAACGGTAATTTAACGTGATTTATTAACAGAAGAACAGAACAAGCTTTAGTTCTACTAAATGAAAAGTTTATACACAATTTTTGCATTCGTTTCAGAAAGGTAAAAAATATCGCATTGTTTAATATATTGTATATTTTATTTCATTAAAAATTACTTTGTTTATGGGGTGGTTTCACGTCGTGAATGGCAACAGCTCCAACGGTTGGTTTTCATTTGTTGCCTGGAATTACCTATGTTTTGGTATTCGAAAATGAGTTTTCTAAGAATATTTCACTTATTAAATGTTTTAAATGCCAACTTCTTGCTGTGCTGTTGGTAATTAAAAACATTTGTTAAAGAAAGCTTGCATAAAAAGAAAAAATTGTTATCATCTCTATCGGTCATTTTGAGAGTGAAACCGAAGCAACTAATGAAATCGCAGTACAGTAAAAATGAAAACAAGAACGTTACATCATCTTAACCATTCTTATGTAACTACTTACTTTTTCCTTTACTTGGATCAATCCCAAATGTGAGCCTGTAACTCGTCACCAAGAAATCGATGGTGACTATCGTGTGAGTGAACGGCCTCGGACGAGAGGACATCTCCCGAAATAGCAGGGCGATGCTGGCATTTTTGTTGCACAACGCGTTGCCCAACTCAGTTGTTGTCCCTGGAATCAAACAAGAAGGAAGAAAACATGATGGTACACTGTAAAAACTATAGACGTATAACACTACACGACTTTCAATTACTTATCAATAAATCGATGCACACATTTTAAGGTAATTTATATGGGTCTACCATAATTTTTAATTTCAGGTATAAAAACCTTGAGAAAATTCAATTTTTTTAAAGTCACTTTAAATGTGTGTAAAAATGCTTGTAAGGGTTCTAGAATTACAAAAACAAGTTCAGCAAGGCTCATGTGTAACAAAAAATAAATAAAATAGCGAGGGATAGCGGTTGTTTAAAAAAAAAACGATATCAAAGAAACCACCTTAAACCGGTCTTACGAAAATAACTGACTTTCTATGAAACCGAAGTCACAAAAAAAAAACGGTTAGTCATAAAACCGGTTTCGGTTTTCCACCCCTAGATCATGGGGACGGTAAGGAAATTCACTATGTTTTCCGGTCTTTTTTGTGTTGGAACTAACTCCAGTTTAACGGATAGGATTTTTTTACTCGTTTTACTCACTTAAAAATATTTATCGACAAAAATTCCATATATCTAGCAAAAAATTAACCTTAACCCTGAGGAACTGTAAGGAAAGCAATAAAGCCACGTAGCTCATTTTAATAAGATTTATGAACTTTGAGGCCTGTTGGTAAAGTCTTGCGAAAAAATATGTTGACTAACTGAAATGTGAGTTTTCTGCAATCCAGTTTTCATAATTGAAGAATTACTGTAGCTCCATCCATTGTCTCTCTTCACCACTTTAGCAATGAGGCCAGTGAATGTAACAAAACCCAGGGAAAAAGTTAGGAGAAGAGAAATACACATTATAAATATTAAAAGCCAAAATTTTAAGGAAGGAATTTGTTAAGATTTGGTATTAGTTCAATTTAAAACTCAGAAGAATGCAATATTTTTAGCTAAAAAAATTGTGTTAATTTGAGCGCTAAACTAAAAATATGACATTCGGGACAGGGGACGGTAATAAATTTTCGGCAATCTTTTGTGTCCTAAAAAATGTTTGGAGTTTCTTTGTTTTAAAATACCGTTTATAATTATATAAGGACCAGTCTATTAGTATGATAAGAAAAAATGAAAACGAACTATTAATTTTTTCATATGTTATGTCCAAGAGACATAAAATTAAAAATTATTTTAGAATTGCCGATATAGCTTATGAAATAATTTCAATAACACGTTCAGGCACAATTTTCTCGTAAACCTTATTATGACGTCCTACAGGTACTGGGAACTTGTGTACCAAGTTTGAAGTCTATAACTCTTTTAGTTGGAGCTGTCGAGTGGTTTCAGGCAAACCAAAAGTTCAAAAACGACTTTTATTAAAATCAGCACCCTTTAAAACGTGTAAAAAACACTAAATCTTCATATATAATTCTCAACTCCATCTCTTAAGGGGGAACGGGGGCGCTGGACCGAGGATCTCCAAAGCAAAGTGCATCAGTGTTAATCCTATGGAGAAAAAAAATATTTTCTCTGCCACATTTCTCCGGCTGTATTGAATATTTGTGCAGGCGGATTTTTTTGTGTGATAAATGTAACTGACTTACAGGTCCCGACCTTCCCACTTTTTGAAATTGGTTCGAATATTTTTTTTTTAAATTTTCAAAAAAATAATTTTACACAAAATATTCGAAGCAATTTCAAAAAGTGGGAAAATAGAGACATGTAAGTTATCTACATTTATTATTTAAAATAACAGTTTGTAAAAATATTCAATACAGCCGGAGAAATGTGGCAGAGAAAATAGTTTTTTCGCCATTGGATTAACACTGAGGCACTTGAGTTTAGAGACCCGCGGTCCAGCGCGCCCATTCCCCCCTTAAGACTTTTATTACATTATATATAATATTAAGGCGCGAAGAGCTTAAGTAAGTAAGTAAAGAAACAATTAGTAGAACAGATATATTTTAGTTTATATATTTACGAAATGAGAAGAAACTAATAAGGGGATTTTTAAAAGTATTTCTTCAAGAAAAGCAAATACCAAAACAAGACTAAAGTCTTTCAATAAATTAATATCGACATATATGTATTAAAATATTCTAATATGTTTATTAAGTATGGCATTTTTTAAACTCGCATTAAAATATTTGTTAAGCATCCGTAAATTGTTTATTTGCATATTTTTATTTAATCCAGCCAATGTTAACTTATTTCATTCGTTTAAAAGATATGATTTATTAAAAAATACATTTTCTACTCAATTGCAAAGTCTTTACCAACAGGTATCATTATTGAAACCTTGTTTATTCTGTTTAATAATGAATATATTACATATCTTACACACAAGCCGGAATATATATGTACCTACCATTACATCTCGAAATTTCAGTTTGAATGAAAGATTATTACTTTTGGCGTGGATCTGCAATTATTTTAAAAGTACTTAGAGATAATAATTTAGACTGACATTGTTTACCAACTTAATTTGAATCATTCAATTACATTTAGCAGAATCTGATAACTTTGAAAAGAATTCCTTTAAATTTTTGAGGAAAATTTTTTATTATTAAGAAAACTTCTTTAAGACCAACTTCAAATATTTTGGGCAAATGTTTATATCCTATAGACCAATTCGCAAAAATAATTTGTCTTTTAGACAGAATCAATGGTGCATTTTTGTTTTGAAAAAAAAAACTGATTATAAAAAAGTAATTAAAAATATACATAGTATCATAATACTTTATTTATATAATAAATATTAAAAATGCATATAATCTAATTAAAAAAATAGTTATTAAATATAATTACCCCCTATGCAGACTTTTTTTATTTAGTATATTTTTGATTAGTTGAGAACAAGAATATTAATATTTTATCGCAAAATGCTTAGTAGTTTTATTTTTTATTGTTTCTGAAACATATCTTTTAAGAAAATACAATCCAAACACAAGATTGATTGCAATTACATGAATTATGCAACTTGAAATATTTTCGCTAAATCATATTTTTAAATTACTGCAATTCAATGTATATTATACATAGATAGAAATTCGAGGGTTAGAGCCCCGGCTGAGTCGTCCGATTTTCTGGATGGAAAAATAGAGGGCACGCATGTCACATGATTATGCGGCATGTAAAAGATCCCTTGAGTTGGCTTGAGTCTCTCGGCAAAATTAAATCTCGGCGTACTTTAACATCCACAAAGAGCTCAGATTCATAGTAATCTGAGCGTCAAAGTTGGTAGGGAGAGTAGCTTAGATGGTGCCTCAAAAAATGGCTCTCAGTTCTGGGGAATATGTTGAGTCTGCTAAGTCTTAGCCGCCAACAATGCAACTCCATTGAAAAAAAAACATAGAAATTCAGCTAAAAAAAATTATTAATATTATTGCAAAAATTGTTGATCATTGGATTGGGATTTGTTAGAAAACAAATGAAGTTAGTTATTGAGTTATTGATGAAAAAATTATTTATATTATACACAGTTATACAATTTGTATTATGCATTGAAATTCAGCTATACAAATTGCATCAATTATTATTACAAAAATTTTTGATGATTAGATTGTGAATTGTTAGTTATTGATGAAAAAATTATTTGATGTAACCAGAAACAAAGTGATTTTTCCAAAAGGGCATTTAATAGCAATCAAGCTCAAGCTTCAATCTGTGTTATACATCTCAATCGGTGTTAATATATTAAAATAGTAATATTATTTATATTTTTTTATCAATTTGGAAAATGACAAATACTTTCAGTTAAAAACAAATTTAAAAAGCTATAATTTTGTTAAATTATTTAATTATTTTGCAATATAATATTATTTTTCCAGAGTTTTATATAGTTAAAGGAGTAAAATACTATTTAAAAATGTTGGAAATAAATTGAACCGGTTAACTCAAAAATGAACTTTCACGACCTCACTCACTAAGTTTAGTTTCATATTTATGCGTCATTTAGAAATTGACTTTAAAAATAAAAATATAAAATGTTATAACTGCTTTCTTTTTTTGGGTTGTGACATTTCAGATATTATTTGTCTTATTCACCAATTAAGACCAAGTATAAAATTTCTTATAAAACATTTCATTTTTAATGGAAACTTTAGCACTCGATTCATGTAGGATATTCAATTGACCCATGTCACAAGCAGGAGTTGAAAGAAAAAACGAAACAAACTTGAGTCCTAAGTCTTAAACTTTTAAAAAAGATGTACTTAAAATCAATTTTAAAAAATGACGTGGTAGGAAATTAGAACCCTCAGAGAAAGAAAATAAGCTAAAAAGCAATTATATTGTTCGTTTTCTGAATTAATAGAAATATATCTTTTTGAAGAAAACTCAAGATGAAATAGTATTAAAATTTATTTAATAAATATTAATTATTATGCTACCTTCAAACGCGCACTTTTCAATCTTTTAATCAATATCGACGACTTAGATCTTTATTTCTCACTTTATTGAAGCTCATCTATTTTTTTTCTTTTGTTATGCAAACTTTATTGCCAAACTTTCATTTATATTTTGTTAAGCAGTTTGTTGTTGCTTTATTTATTCCCTTTCATCCCTTCTCTGTGTTATTTGTATGTGTCTGTTTTAATTAAATAATAATTTTTTTATTTCGCCTATACGGGATTTTCATATTTCCCCTTGGCGTTCGTTTGGTTGTTGTTTTTTTGTGATAATAAAAGTTATTATTATTATTATTTGTGTATATAAACTAAATTTAGGAGAATTAATTTATTAGAATACCAAATTGCATTAGTTTTAAAACATTGCAGGAAAATAACAATGCATCACACTCCGAGATGTTATTTATAAAATAAATTATTATAACCGGTAAAATACACCTTGAAACGAGAAACTCGTGTTGCTCTAGCAAAATTAAGGGAAAATACTATATGCATCTTCATTGAAGCAATGGAAAGTCTAAAGTTGACAAAATAAATTTTAATGCTATTCAAATGGGAAGATAGTCGACAGACAGTTTGGCGGATGTCCACCCTGACGTACAGACAGATGGACAAAAAGATAGGTATATGATGTCAAATCTTTCTAACAAAAAAAAATAGATGACCCGAAGGATAGAACCGAATTTAGCCCTGAAGGACAGACGGACATCTTCAGCATGTCTCTACCTACTTTTCCATTTTTAAAAAAAATTCTTTTAATTTTTTTTAAAGGAAAGTAAGCTAAAAATTGTTGGGAAAAAATCTTATGCACTTTAGTTTATGCATTTTAGTTGAAGCAATGTAGTCTAAAGTTGACAAAGTAATGTCTCAATTACATTAGAAATAGATTTCAAAATATGTCAGTCTGAGCTGAAAAAACTTTCCTGACTTCGACTTAGTACAGCTTCCGAAGGCATGTAAAGTAAAGGATAAAAATAACTCCATTGTCTAACTGTAGTTAATGGCGTCTTAGCGAAAAAACATAGCAGCAAGAATGTGAAAATCATAATGGTTCTAGCTAGACAGAGCAGCGACTAGGAATGTGCTCTAAAGTACCGAGTTTTGATAAATGAATTTCATTCAAAAACTATTTTTCAAAATTATGGGATTCATTAATAATAAAGATATAGATGACACTTAAACATTTGAGACCAAATTTCATATCTGTTTGCAATTAATTATTCTTCTTTCTAAATGACTTAACCTTGACATTCTGGGACATAATATCATGATCTTTGGAAATTGTTTAAAACATTGCATTTCTATCTGGTTTAGAAATTTACCATATTCTTCTTGTAAATCTGTATTTTTTAACATATAGAATAGGCTGTAGTAGCAATACAAGATCGAGTTTATTAAAATATTTTAATGCGTAAAAGTACTTATAATCACACCAAAATAATGTATAATCTCACTAAAATAGTAAAATAACCTCATGCCAAATAAATCATGTTTTTTAAAGTAAGATTAATGAATATCCTTTTTTTTAGTTCATTAAAATAAGTACTTGAAGTCCCACATATTTTAAAAAAAAAACACTTACGACTATCTTGAACCAAAGAACCCCTGGAATCCACTTGGCGAGTAACAAAAAGCAACAAAACAAGCAAAAACGACACAAAATTCAAAAACCTAACTTCAAGTGCCATCTCCAATACTGAACTATGTGTCCTAGTTCATTGAAGTTCGGCAAGAGAGGTACCGATGCCTCTCAGAGAAGGGATGGATCAGCAGATAGAGGCTCCAGACAGTAGAGACTGGTGTCACCCACTCTCAGGCTGGAGACAGTTGACAACCTGTCATCGCCTCTTTTTAAGCCTCGTTAAAAACGTTGACGAAGAGCCCGTTTTATGTGATGGAAGGACCCTCTTGAGATGAGTGATAATGTTTGTGTTTCAGGAGCAAAAGGGGCACAAGTCAGTTTTATAAACTTTGCGAGTGCAAGAACCATACGCATTACGCAATCTCAATGCTTGCCTATGAAGTTCGAATATTTCAATTCGAATTTACGTTTTATGTTTAAAAATAAGTATAAAGAAGACATTTATTATATAGCTGAAGCTGCAAAAAACTTTTTAAAAAACTAGGGGTGTGTAACATTACACTACTTTCAATTACCACTCACACACACAATCACAATAAGTCAATATTTAAAGGTAATTATATCCTCTTAAAGGTAATTTCAATAACATTTACTAAAAAGTTTTATGACAGTTACCCTTTGCGCATGTGCGATTTTCTCAAAAACCTTATTATGACGTCTGACAAGCACTGCGAACTCGTGCACCACATTTGAAGTCTTTAACTATTTTACTTTTGAGTGGTTTCAGATAGACAGACGGAACAATGTTCAAAAACCACTTTTTAGGAATCGGCACCCTCCAAAACTTGTAGCAAACACAAAATCTCCATTTCCGATATGATATTCGAAACCTTCGCAATGCTTTCATTACCTCATATTTCATAATAAGTAATTGAAAGTAATTATATTTGTACTTGGGTCTTTTTGGTTCTGACGTGCTGATTTTCAAGAGGTTTCTCTGGCGGTTTTTCTCTTTTTGCGCATCTTATGTCATCTGTGAATCTTCAGATGCAATAGCGGAAACCGGTGGTAATCAGATGGCGGAATTAAACTGTTAAGTCAAGAGGGACTTAACAACCGAAAAATATATGTGATTTTTTAAAATTCATTATCGAGGAAAGTACGTTTTCTTTTGTAGAATTTGTTAAATGATATTTAATAGAATTTATCAATAAAATTCAGAAAAGGTTAACAGATATTTTTACCTCAATTGAGAATACTGATAAAAAATATATAAAAATTTTTATTAATTAAAAAAAATTGATTATTGATACCATAGATGTGTTTACCGAAAAAAATCGCGATTAATTTAAATAAATTGTGTTTTAAAATCCCATATATTTTAAATGCAGTTTCTTCAATCAAGTTCTGAAACGCATCGATTCAGCAAATAACCTTTTTTATTCAAGAATTCTAATTTATGCAGATCAAAAAGATCGTCCATAAAAATTTAATAATCACAATATTCCTTCATAAAAAAAAAGGGTGTGAGAAAAGTTGTTTTAAAAAATTATCTCTAAATGATGTCGACACTTAAATTTATCCGCGTTCTTAGTCTTCCTATCAAAAATTTAAGTCGTAAGAAAATAAATCTAATTCATATCTTATCAAAGCATTACGTAATTTAAACGTTAATATATACTAAATCACTTAATATTAATATACTTTACATAAACAATTTTTTTAAAATTAACGTCTCCCTTTGGTAACTTTATACTATAAATTCTGAGTGATAATTTTTTAACCCATATAATTTCTTCTTAAAACAATGTAAAACTAAAATTAAATCCTAATTTATTTTATCTACAAATTCGAGGGATCTACAAACAAAGTAAGAGACAATTTCTCTTAACCATGAACGTCAGGTCGCCATACACGAAAATAAAAATATTTCACAGAAATAATATCCGGTTGCTAAATATAGCCACCAACATTTCCCACTATCTCGAGCTAAACAAAGCAGCCGCAATAGCGAATACTATTTTCAAAGGTAAACATATGGCTGTTCCTGTAAACATGGCTGAATGACAACGGTCTAGTGACAACACTACTAAGCAAATATTTTAAAGATAATAGTTTAATTCCAAATAAATACGACATTAATTTCTTAAAATTAGTAGTAGGTAGGTTAGGATCAAACCCCTGAGGGATAAGCAAATTAGCTGAAGTGTAAACTGGTTTTCACTGCTTAAAATTTAAATTTTTAACTGAAAATTAAATTTCTTTAAGTTTTTAAAGATTATATTTCTGTAGTGGGGATGGTTATAAATGGCTCTTCCGTGCTTTAATTTTAAAAGTTTAATAGAATTACAAAATTTATAATTTTTTTAATATTGTGTGTTGTTGGAAAACACCCGAGAGTCAAGCTGACGGGTTTATACGTCTGTATCCATGGTTAAGGGGACACGAATTTGTAAAAACGAAACTAACCTCCTCAATGTTAACCAAAGCAGAAATTGGATGGATTGTTTTATAACTAGTATCTACAATTTCTTATCTATTGTTTCCGAAATTGCCGGTGTGCTTGGGCATTGATACGCCCAACATTTGCGCTTTTTTAAATTGTCTCTAAATTAATTAGAATGTTTTTTTTTATAAGATGACAAGCAAAACGATTCTTTACAATGAATAAAAAAAATTTCAAAAACAATAAAGAAATTACCATTCAAGGAAATGAAACAAATAAGCATGAGATTACAAAAAAACCTTTCTAATGAGCGAGCCATACAGCCCTTCTCAGCCATAGGTTGGAGCTTGCTCGTCCCTTAAGGGGATACGGTATCCAAAACATTATTTCTAGAAATAATAACATAAACTTGTGAATTATAGTGAGTTTATATAATGTTCACTCGAAATAAACATTTTCTAGCAATAAAAACAAATATTTACAAGTAGTTTTTCATTTTTTTTAGTCACAATTTTGAACTTTTTTTAAACGCTACTCCTCTTTCAATTTTGAGAATAACTCCACCAAACTTTTATAGTTGGAGAACTATTTGTTCAAGAACTGTGCATGGATTTTAAAATGTGAGCTTCAGTTAAAAAGTAACATGCATTTATACTGAAAATCTAAAAAAAATCACACAAAAATTACAAATTATTAAATTCAACATTTAAAAAAAAAACTATACATAGACCTTATTCCATGCACAATTTTGTGCACCATATATATAAGAACACAGGTTAAAAATTTCAAAATTCTAACTTAATTAGCAAAAAAGCCTTAGGGATTTATTAAACACAAGAATTGAAAGAACGCGAAACAGAGAAAACAGGTAGAAAGCAGACGAAATACGTGTTCAAACTTATAAGAATGACTCCAGAAAATAATTAATAACTTTTTTTCTACAGAAGATATCATTATGAAACTTTCAGTAAATGTTCGGAAAGATATTGTGAATTATAAAAAGTAAAAACTGTCAAGCTGATCTTGATACGTCATCAGACGCTTTGCATAGACTTTTCAATCTGGTGGAAGGATAACCTCTTCCTGGAAAGAAGCACAAATTGTTAAAATCCCCAAAAGAGGTATTTTGAATAACTGCAATAATTGGAGAGGAATAAGTTTGCTTTCAGTGCCATCCAAAATCTTTTCTAGAATCTTAATAAATAGAATTAGAAAAAGCATTGAGGAAAAGCTGACGATTGAACAAGCTGGTTTTCGTGGAGGACGAGGAACTCTCAACCAAATTTTTATTTTAAGGAAATATCATTCAACAGAACATTGAACTAAATTCAACCATCTATTTAAACTTCATAAACTTTGCGAAGGCTTTTGATAGCATTAACAGAGTCTGTTTATGGAAAATTTTGGAGTTTTATGGACTTCCCACAAAAGTAAAATCTATCATCAGGAATTTGTATGATGGAAGCAAAAGCAAGTAATCCTGAGACACTGCACAACTGAGTTTTTTTTTTTTTGACATTCGAACAGATGTTAGACAAGGGTGCGTATTTTATCAGGAACTCTTTTTAACATTGTTATAGACTGGATTATGAGGATAACGATGACAAACCGAAAACGTGGAATCAGAGGGGTGTTTGATAGCCGATAGGGTACTGGAAGACCTCGACTACGCTGACGACATTGTGTTGATGTCTTCTAAATTAGACGGCATGCAAAGAAAAACACTATGCTGGGAAAAAACGCCAAAAAATTTGGCCTTGTTATAAATGAGAAGAAAACAAGTCCTAAATATCAATAACCGTAACCCAAATCCAATTTATGTGAAGGGAAAAGAGGTAGAAGTGACAAATTCTTTCAACTACCTAGGTTCAACAGTTACCACTCAAGGCGGCACAGACGCCGACATTAAATTAAGAATAAATAAAGCACACCATGTTTTTAGAACTCTACAAATAGTTTGGAGAGTAAAATATATTCAGAAAAAATTAAAAAGTGAAATTTATAATGCCACAGTAAAATTGGTACTTTTATACGGCTGTGAAAGTTGGAAATTAACCAAATCTCAGGAAGACAAAATTGATGATTTTCAAACAAAATGTTTCCGGAAAATTCTGCAAATTTATTGACCGCAATAAAAATGCTTAATGTAAATGCTTATAGTAATAAAAATGCTTAAAAAAAGTTTCTAAGAGATAAACCAAAATATTTTATAACATTCCAGCTAGGTCTTGTTATCACAAGCTCATGACGCACGGATACTTGATCAGAAGAAAATATTCTGGTTGGCCCAACTTAATTGAACAGGAGCTATGTAAATAACGAACAGTCTTCCGATCACATAGAGCCAGAGAACTGTCAATCATTACGAGGTAATGCGACGTCATAGGTGGATTTCGTGAAAATTACTAGGCAGCAAAATAAGTAGATCAAGAGCATTTATTAGAATTTTGGTCAGGAGAAGATGACCTGGAGGATTACACTGGCCGTTGACCGATATTTGATGAAAGCTTAGTGTATCCTCATCTTAATTAATCTTCAAATTTTAATTAAATTTTTTACCTTTATTATTAAAATTAAATATTTAAACTTGCTTTTTACTGAAATTTTGTGTAGTTTTCATTGATATATGCCGAGAATAGAAGAATTTTTTTCCGGTTGCGTTAATGTCGTGTAAAATTTTGGGTCTCTGTCTAAAAGCCAACCACTATTTTACGTTAAACAGCAACCTCCATTTTTTTGTATGGCAGACGTTAAAGAACTTGTCTTTAGTTACAATTAAAAACACAATAGAATTCACTCAGCAACAACAACAAAAATCCTAAGTAGCGGGCCTTGACATCAATCACAGGCCATCGTAATTTTTGAAAGTGCCTAAAATTTGGTCGACTGATTTGAGCTGAACTAAAACAAAGAAAGAAACGGTACCTGATCCTACGACGATTACGCTATCAAATAGTAAATATTACAAGGAGTTGTGGTTTGGATGATCGATTTTTTCAGAAAAAAAATCCCAAGACACTACTGGCGATATCTAGCAAATATTACTAGGCGCTGAGGCTGGTCGACAAAACTGATCTGATCATACAGTCGCTCGAAAAAATGTCCGAGCACCGTAACCACTGTAATTTTTTTTCAAAAACACGAAACGACATGATGACAACTTACTATTACAAAAATGATTAGCGATGAGGAATGGCTTCCCCGTTGCCCCCGTCTCCCGTGCCGCATCGTTCAGCATTGCAAGATCCAACATCTCCCATGCCTAGAACGTCTCCATCTCCCAAGGGCCACCCGATGCAAGATCCTCGTACAACGTCTCCATCTCCCAGGCCCCACCCATCCCATCGGCGTACATGGTGGGGAACCGAACGTGCAAATTCTCCCCAGCCTCCTAGAAAAAGTTCCCCGCCTCCCAGAAACCGTTCCCCGCCACAAGATCCCAGAAACCGTTCTTCAGATTGCCGTGCGTCTTACAAGTGCTTTCCCCGATATCCACCTAGCCGTCGTCAACCACGTACCCACGTGCATGGTGGGGTACGTGCAGTGATATGTATTACGCCCAGTGGATTTACACTCACCAACGGATGTGTGTCCCGTGTTTTAGACGATGGCAGGTGGAGCATAGTGTCGAATGCAGTGTTGCAAAGCATTCGAACCATGAAGGTTGGTGAACTGATTCACACAGATCGAGCAACTTATTATCGTCTTCGACAAATGAGAGACACTCTACCTGAAAATCATCGAAAGGTGAAATTTTTCAAGTTGGACAAATCTTTTGACAAACATTGTGATGTCTGTAAATCGGACCGTTGTCATCGCCATTGGGCTGTTCAAGGCATCTCTCGGGTGTTACGTACGCCCATCGAAGCCATTCCTCATCGCTAATCATTTTTGTAATAGTAAGTTCTCATCATGTCGTTTCGTGTTTTTGAAAAAAAATTACAGTGGTTACGGTGCTCGGACATTTTTTCGAGCGACTGTACCTAGAACTAGGAACACTAACCTACTGCGATCACGCGGCTACTTAGCAAATGTTACAAGTCATCATGGGTAGGTTAAGTTTTATCACGAATAAAAAAAAACTTTGATAAGAATTTGAGCCTTTTATTTCCAGAAACCATTGTTGTTTGGATTTTTTTTTAAAAATCCTATTAAAACCATCGTAATTGTTTTTCTAGGCCGAAGAGCAGATATTTTTCATTAAATGCTAAAAAGTCACCAATATCAAGGTAAAACTAATCTCAAAAATAAATTTTGCTGGAAATATGGAAGCTTATCCGTAGTTTTGACTGCGTTTCCGTAACTCCGTAGTTTGATACCCTCGTCCGTAGAAACTACGGACAATTCGTAGTAGTTGGAAGGTGTGAAATTATGTTTGTAAAAACTTTTTTAAAAATTTCAGGACGATGTGTGAAAATTAAGGACGATTCAGGACACACATTTTTTTCCAGGAATTTCAGGACAACTACGACCCCTGGCGTAAGGCAAGGCAAGGAATTTTTGTGTTCAAGCAAAAACTGTGTTTAAAGAAATAATTCTTAAAGTAAAGAATTAAGGTCACACACAAAATTTTTTAGGATGGTGAAAGGATTTAAAAAAAACTAAGCAAAAACTACAGATGCTAATCTACACAAAGGCTTAAATTATCCTATTAAACAATTTATACTAAATTATAAAATTTTGAACAAATTTATGTTTTGTAAGCTGCTGCCTAAAAACATCTGATCGGTGTGAGTAATCATAAAGGTAATAATAAAAGCCTAGGAGATCAAATTAGTCTTATATCCATTAATATGAATGTCATCAAAATCTTTTAAAACTTACGAGTAATACCTTAACTTTGAACCTTAGTACAAACATGACTAATGTTTAATGTTAACATAAAAAATTAGTGCATTTTCTTCGAAGGTTAAGCACTTTCTATGCTATCTTCAGTTGCTGAAACTGATGAAAATCTAGAATTGTAATCACATCATTTGGAAACTGAAGAAAAATTAGGCGCATTTTCTTTATACATTTTTTAATATTTGAAAAACAATTATTACTTTGTTTGCTTGTCACATATTTACCAATTAAAAATAAAAATAAACTTTTTATCGTATAAACACAAATAATTTAAACAAATTAACTTGTTGAAAAATAAGAAAACTAAAATGATTATTGAAATAATGAAATGGCTTCAAAACTAAATTGTTTTATTAATAATAAACTTTTAAAAACACAATAAAAAAAAACCTCTTAACTAAACAGCACTTAATAATGCCATTAAAAGTATTATTATGAGACTTTTTAAAGTAGTGGCTGAAATCAGAAAAATAATACATCCCAAAAGGAAATTTTTTAAACTTTATTTTGTATAAAACGTAAATGAGTCCAGACATAAATATTTAGGGAAATAAACTGCAGACGATGACAAAATTTCTATGCATAATAGTTCAAATTTGCTTTCTTTTTTGCTTGCACTTCTAAAATAGCATCCATAAAGTCTTCATGGTTCACAACAGTTCCATTCCTCCTTAGAGCAATCATTCCCTAGAAAATATTTCATATGAATAAAACAGATGTATATGCGATGAGTTTATATCAGTAATGCAAAAAGTAGTCTTTTGTGTCTAGTTTAAAGTTAGAAAGAAATTTTACAATGCAAGACAAAAACACCCAGAAAACTATTATAGAGTCAATATTATAAAAAGTGCCAATTTACAGATGAGATGATACATTACAGATCAGACAGCGAAATTTAATTATAATATCAATCAGCTGATAAACTTCAAAATATAGCTAAAAAGTATGCTATAATGTCTTAAGCACATGTTTATGAAATATTGGTAACAGAATCGCATATAAAATAGTGCATAATATTGATAAAAGACTTTAAATAAAGTAGTTTTCATTCTAAAGTGTACCACTGCCTTCTCTATGATAACTGCCTGTCCGTTCTTAAAAAAAGCCGTATTTGCGTAGGGACAAGATTCGCCAGTAGGGAGCGCTGCTAGCGTATAGTAGTTGTTTGTTTACATTCCTTTGATTACAACGCAATAGAATTTTCAACGTCCGATTTAAACTTATTTTTACGACTTTAAAACCAACTGAAATTGTTTATAATGGCATATTGTTGTGTTCCAAAGTGTAATTCGAAGTTTGTGAAGGGTTGCAGCATTTCATTCCACGAAATTCCAGCGAACGAAGAGCTAAGAAGTAAGTGGCTGAAAGTCATTTCGAGGAAGAACTGGACACTGAACTTTACTTCTAACTACTCTCGTATCTGCAGTAAACACTTCTTGGATTTTGATTTCAGTCACACTACGAAGTTTAAACGACTTTTGAAAAATGCCGTACCAAGTGTTTTTCCGGAATATCCGAACTATTTACAGCCTCCATCTAAAAAGTTGCGATCAACAGCTGTGTTGGAAAAACGAAACTGTATTGAAAGTGAACAACTTCCGAAATTAAAGGCGCAATCAAACGAACAGAACTGTGAGTTTTCATTGATAGAAGAAAAAACTAAAGATGCAGAAGCTCAAGTTGATTTTATAGCCAAGGAAAGAAACAAAAAACTAAATGCTTCTAAAGTTCAAACTAAAAAATATTTGAAAAAGCTGCAACAGTTGCAAGTCAAGTATGACCAAACTAGAACTTTACTAAATGAGTATTTGGACAATCCTTTATTAACATCTTTCATCAAAGTATTGAATGCTAAACGAGATAATGAGCCTTCAGCTTCATTTGTAGTGGACTTGGTAAAAAACTTTGGTAAGAAACATCCAACCTACTCAGAGACCACAATTCGCCAAAGTCTGTTGTGGAGGGCTTCTTCGACTAAAGGATATGAATATGCCCGAAGAAACATTTCCCTAAAGCTGCCATCCCGCACAACACTCCTTCGGTACATGGGGAATGTTTCAGCGATTAATGATGCAGGAATAAATCCTCTAATTGCAGGAAGAATTAAAGCTGAGGTGGCAAATTTAAATACACACCAAGAGAAGATGTGCTCAATCATCATTGATGAAATGGCTATACAGCAGCGGCTGACCTACAACAAGAAAGGGGACAAGTTTGTTGGTGCTGTAGATATAGGTAACATTGAAGTCAACAAGCCAGTTTCCCGAAAGAAACCTAAGAAAAGTGAAACAAGTGAAGTTAATGTAACACCAGTCCTTGCAAATCGCCTGTTATGCTTTGTAGCAAGTGGCTTGTCAACATCTTACAGAATACCAGTGGCCTATTTCTTCACTAAACGGTTAAAGGGAAAAGAACTGTATGAAATTGTTAGGTATGTGTGTAATGAGGTAGAGTTATTGGGTTTAACGGTTATCCGCTTAGTTACTGATAATCTGAGTGTAAACAGCACAATGTTTCGACAGCTTTCTGGGGGAACTATGATGCCAGTGGTACCACATCCAGTTGATGAAGAAAGGGAGATCTTTCTCAGCTTCGACTACTGCCACATCATAAAAAATGTCCGTTCCCAACTTTTGCGCCATCAATATGGTACTTACATAAAATAGCTTCACGAAGAACAATATAAAGCCAACAACACTGTAAAACCAGTTCGGTTTCTTTCAAAGAAACACGTATATCCATCAAGCTTTGAAAAAATGAATGTGAAACGTGCCGTCCAAGTTTTCTCTCCACCTGTCACTGCTGCTCTTGAGGTGTTTAAAAGTGAAGCTGGAAAATGTACTCCCAAACAGTTTTCCAATGCTGAACCAGCAATTTCTTTCATGAAAAATATGTTCAAGTGGTTTTCTCTTCACGATGTAAGCAGTTGTACACAACACATTCGTCAAGCTAATCCAGATTTACGTCAGTATGAAAGTTTACCAACTTTTTCATTTTTCTAACTATTTTACTGTACCTTTTTTATCTTATTTATGGAACTTCTCATATGATTTTTTTTATTTTATTATTTCTTATAAATTGTTCTTGTTGTTTTCTTAATAATTGTATATTTCTAATAAATTGTAAATTGTAAACTGTCTCTTTAACTTCAAACAACACCTTTGAAATATTTATCTTATCAAAATAAAACTTGAGAACTAGTTAAGGAAATGCAGTTGCAACTCCAACACATTTCCAATTTTTTCTTTCTTTTAATTTTTAAAGAAATATATTAAAAATATTATTGCAAATTCAAGGTACTTCTTACAAAATTACTGGTGTTGAGCAGAATGATTGAATAAAATATTTTTATAATCTGTGCAAAATAACTATTACCATCCTTTTACAGATATAAAGATATATATATATATATAATATATATATATATATATATATATATATATATATATATATATATATATATTATATATATATATATATATATATATATATATATATATATATATATATATATATATATATATATATATATATATATATATATATATATATATATATATATATATATATATATATATATATATATATATTATATAATAACGAACTTTTATATTTTGCACTTAAAACTCCTACAAGATATAAAATTATGATATTTGGGGGGATCATAAGCATATAATTTTTAAGTGATTAATTTATTGCCTTAGTATGATTGAATTAAAAATATTTTTATAATCTTAAATCGATGCAAAATAACTATTACCATCATTTTACAGATATAAAGAGATATATAACTAGAACTTTTATATTTTGCACTTAAAACTCCTACAAAATATAAAATTATGATTTTTTTGGGGGATCATAAGCATATAATAAGTGATTAATCTATTGCCACACTAATTCGAATAATTTAAACGCGAAAAGATTGAATTTCCTCACAGTTGTACTATAGCGAGAGAGCGAGATTGATTATACGTTGCGAGCGCTCGTAGTGGCGGATTGGTGTACTATCGTCATCTTGTCGTAGCAGGGGAAGAGCGAAAGTCGGACAGGCAGTGTTCAATAGAGAAGGCAGTGAGTGTACTTGCTATGACAATATAAAACGAATCAAGATATATTTGCAAAACAAGCTCTCTAGTTATGACACATTACCAATATCACTTTTGAAAGCTTCAAACCTTTCCCAGTAAGAAATAAATTCAAAATCTGATGATTTTATTAAGTTTTAAAACAAAAACAAAAAGTCAATGCTAAGTAAGAAAAATAGTTTGAGTATTTTTTTTCAAAATTTATAAATCGATCAGGGCAACAAATGACCATTTTCCTAATATTTACCCTATATAACATAATTTCACTTAATAGAAAACTGGTTTTTCCAGCCGCAATAGATATTCAATCAGTCAGACAAGAAAATCACACGAAAGGAAATTTTATTAAAAGTAGCCAACTAACGGGTAAATGAACACGGCTCCTAGAATATCAGTCTACATTAGTTAGTCTAGCTATAGAGTAATCTAATGTAATGCAAAACGTAGAGAATCATAGGGCAGATTTTTAAAGTTATAACTTGCATAGCTATATAGTAAAACATGCATAAATATTTAAGAATAAATTTTAATATGTAAAAAAAATACTATGATATATTAGTAGTCTATTAGTAAACGAAAAAAATGTGAATAAATCAGTATTACCAAAAATAACCTTTGCTAATAGAAAATTACGAATAGACATTAGTATATCCATGATAGCAATTAAATAAAATATATAAATATGATATTTAATATAATTCACTACAACTTACAGCTTCCACACAAACAGCCTTGCATTGAGCTCCATTGAAATCATCAGTACATCTAGCCAATTCCTCAAAATTCACATCAGGACTGCAAAAGCCACAAGATTAATAAAGAAACATACCCCAGTATATGATATTGATAACTGTTGCACAAAGCCACATATAGCAAACTTTAAACTGGCATAATTCAAATGACTATGTTAGAGAGTCAATCGAATGGGGTCACTTTGGCTATGGGGGGTAACCTTAGAGCAAGCTTTTCAAGCAAATAACATCTTATTAAACACTCTTTAAAAATGTGCTTGTCTCTTTCAATTCCGCCTTGACCTACAGTGTCTTCTGAAAGTGATCGTACACCAAAAATAATCAATAAAAAACCTCACTGTTCACCATTACATATTTTTATTTTGACATGAAACTTTTTCTGTAGCTTATACAAACAGTTCTTAATGAAATGAAGCAGTATAGAATAAATTTTAATTACAAAGCAAATTATTTTTTTATAAAAATGACAATGAATAAAATGGCACAAAAAGACAACACAAAAGTGATTGTACAATTTTGAAAACATCACTTAATTTTAAAATTTCGTATTTTTATAATTGTTTAGTATTTAGTAGGATATCCTTTATTTTTAATAACAGCTTTTCAGCGTCTGAGCATATATTTAACTAAAGTTTTGGTAATTTCTGCACCAATCTTGTTTCATTCTTCCATCATTACTGCTTTCAGTTGAATTTTCGATGTAATGTGGCGACTTCTTATTCGCACCTCTCATTCTTTTAAAATATGTTCTATAGGGTTTAAATACAGTGATTGAGGTGGTGTTTTAAGAGTTTGAGGGCAATGGTAGAGGCACCATAGACGAACATTCAAGACCGTGTGTTTGGTATCGTTGTCTTGGTAATACACAAAGTTGTTCCGACGAATAATACCCTGTAGACTGTAGAGAGAGTACACCTGGTCCTCTAGGTTGGGGGTTGGGCGTGGGGCTAACGACCCCACCCCGGAAAAAACCGCTGTTACGAAAACACTAACAAGACAAAAAAAAAAGCCGGACTGCTGTAAAGGATAACGGAAACGGACCAGAGATTTGAGATTTGGAACATGGAATGTGTTGAGCCTATTTCGAACTGGTGCAGTGAAGCAACTGCTGGGGCAGTGTGATAAATATAGATTAGATATCTTGGCAATCCAAGAGGTTAGATGGAAAGAGAGCAATATTCAGTCAATATTACTGATCTAGGAAAATATACTATTTTCAACAGTGCCAGCTCTACTAGAAATTCTCATGGCACGGGATTCATTGTGAGAATTAAAGAGTGAAGTAATTGATTTTCGAGCGGTAAATGAAAGAATGTGTACGTTAAGATTGAGAGCTAAATTCTTCAACATAACCCTGTTTAGTATACATGCTCCTATAGAAGATGCTGAAGAAGAACAGAAGAATGAGTTCTATGAGGATCTCAATAATGAAATTGCAAGGGTACCAAGACACGATGTAAAGTTAGTGTTGGGAGACCTAAATGCTAAAATTGGCAGAGAACCCTGGTTTAGACCAACAACAGGCCAGTTTAGCTTGCATGAATCCAGCAACGAAAATGGAATGCGAGCAGTGGATTTTGCAACTGGCAACAACATGATTATTAGTAGTACATGTTTTGATCATAAGAAGATTCACAAAGAAGCTTGGATTTCCCCGGACAGTGGAAAGAAAAACCAAATTGACCACATTTTAATTGATAAAAGACATGCTTCGGATGTTATGGATATCAGAAGCTACAGGGGAGCGGATTGCGATAGTGATCACTTTTTGGTTGTTATGAAATACAGACAGAGAATATCAAAGACCCGCAACATCAGGGGTAAGAAGCAGGGAAAATTTTACGCTAAAAAACTAAAGAATAAAGATATCGAAGATAGCTATAGGAAAGCACTGGATGCGAAAATTGAGGAGGAACACCTGGAGGATGCAGAAAATTTGTCAGTAGAAGAGAAGTGGGAAACGTTCAAGAATATTATTATAAATTCTGCTGATGAAACCTTGGGAAGAGAAAAAAGGGTAAAGGAGAAGGAATGGTTTGATGAGGAGTGTGAAATCTCAGTTGCAGAAAAGAATAAAGCGAGAGAAAGGTTGATTGCCCGTCATACAAGAAACAATGAAAAGGTATACAAGGAAAAGAGAAAACTAGCTAAGAGAATTATTCGTACCAAGAAAAGGGCACTGGAAAAAGAAAAGATACAGGAAGTGGAGGACCTATCTGCGATAGGGGACATCCGTGGAATGTATGCAAGACCTACTTCTATAAGAAGAGGGTACCAACCGCGTACCACAATTTGTCATGGAAAAAATGGAAACTTGGTTGGAAAGGATGATGAAATTTTGGAGACATGGGCAGAACATTTTGAAAACCTACTAAACAGAAATGAAGTAATTGGACAAACAGAGGGTGAGCTATTCACATCAGTGAATGATTGTGAACCTTTGGAGATCAATGAAGTTAAAGAAGCAATTAAAAAGTTACGTAACGGAAAAGCTCCTGGAGAAGATTTAATTTGCTCAGAATTATTAAAATATGGCAGTGAGAAGCTATACAAAATGGTGTATGACCTGGTAAATGAAGTCTGGGAGAAAGAGCAAATGCCAAACGAATGGAACAGTGCAGTGATACACCCAATTTTAAAAAAAGGAAACATACTAGATTGCAACAACTATAGAAGGATTTCCCTGCTTAACCTGACATACAAAGTATTGACTAAAGTTATAGCTGCAAGACTAAAACCATTGATAGAGAGAGAAATCGGAGACTATCAATGCGGTTTTAGACAGAATAGATCAACCATAGACCAGATATTCAGCATAAGAAATATATTGGAAAAGTTCAAGGAAATGAATGCCTACCAGCTCTATGTTGACTTTAAGCAAGCGTATGATTCAATAAATAGAGAATTGATGCTAAAGACTTTGAACGAGTTTAATATTCCTCATAAATTGATGAGGTTGGTTAAAATGACAACTTCATCAACTAGGGCTAAAGTAAAGATACAGGGCAAGATGTCCAGGGAATTCGAAATTGTGACTGGATTGAGACTGGATTGATATTTTATCGACCTTGTTGTTTAATGTTTGTCTTGAAAAAGTGATGCGTAACACAGTATCTGTGATTCCTTTTGGCGAGCGTACTATTTTTCTGGGACTGTGTCCATGCGCGCGTGTAAACAGGCGTGATACGGTTCGCCGCCGGGGGAAGCACACGTCACTCTCTCTACTGCTAAGCAAACGAAACGGACGTCATAAAATATGACGGGTGTAATGCTGTGTGCTTTACTTATATTAATTTACTGTGTGAAATAAAATTAGAACTGTTGAATTGGACGATCCACTGACTTACCTCATTTACTAACAAATGGCAGCGAGATGCGTGGCTGAGAAGTATATATTAGTTTTCGAAATGGAAATGCGTTTGTAAACGAAACCAAAAGCGTCGTAACGTAAAGCATGTGTTAAACTCCTGAACTCTAAAAATGTTGTGTGAACTATTTTAGAGGACTGTGTGATGAACTTAAATACTTTGTGTCATGACCTAACACCCTGGTATAATGGAAAAACTCAACGGACAAAACTACTTCATATGGGCGGTAAAAATACAGGCCGCACTCACGTTGAAAAGACTGGATAAAGTAATATTGGAGGAAAAACCCAACGATTTAAAGGATGATGAATCTACTAACTGGGAACAGCGTAACACGGATGCAGTAGTTTACATAAAATTATCGTTGTCGGACCAGCAAGCTCTCCAGTACGCAACAGAAGTAAATGCGAAAACTTTGTGGGAAAAAATAAAGTCAAACTTTACCGGTCAACTAGAAGACAGAAAAATTGACGTCGCAAACGAATTAAAGAGCATCGAAATTCATCAAAATGAAAGTTCTAATGACTACATTGCCAGAGCAAGTGGACTGGCGACGAAATGTCAAGCACTGGGCCTGGAAGTTTCAGAACGCGAACTCCTCTACCACACTGTTCGAGGACTACGTGGCCGATTTGCAAGAGTCCGAGACGTCTTGAAAACTCAACGGGACAAGTCTATGGACGAGGTGCTCGAAATACTACGTGAAGAAGAGCTGACCAGTACCCGAAATCGACATATCGAGGGATCGAGCGCGGAAGTGTTCTACTCTAAGAATAATAATAAACATGGAAATAGCGGTCGAGTATGTTATAACTGCAGAAAAGTTGGTCACGTGGCAAAGGATTGTTTCTACAAGAACAAATATCAAAACCCTAACAACAACCGTGGACGTGGATCTAAAACCAGAAAACCGAACCAGCATATCTACAGCACTGACGATACTACCGAAGATGGCAGTACCAGGCGAGGGACCGCACTACAAATTACGAAACAAGAAACAGTATATGACAATATTTGGATTCTAGACAGCGGTGCAACGAATCATCTAGCCAAGGATACATTTTCGTTTGAAGAAATACATCCTGAAACTAGACAATTAAACCTGGCTGGTAAGGACACCCAAATAAGCACTGTGGGCAAAGGTACGGTTCGAGCAAAAACTGTAAGTAAACATCCTATTAATTTAACCATATCTGAGGTTAACTATGTACCAAACTTAAGAAATAATTTATTATCGGTATCTTGTTTAATGAAGAAAGGATGCAGAATTGAATCCAATAGAAATAGCATATTAATATTTGATAAAGATAATAAATTCTTGTTTAAAGCAATTCTAAATGAAAATAGACGTATATTTAAATCCATTGGATAATTTGGAATGTTATTTGTCTAACGAAACATATAATAACTACAAAATGTGGCACAGTCGATTGTGTCATTTAAACCCGAAGTACATGTTTAAAATGTATTGATTATATTGAAGATTATATTGATATTGATGTTAATACAAATGACGTAAAAAACTTTAATTGTGATGCATGTGATATAAGTAAAGTTACAAGAAAGTATCATCCCACAATAAATCACGAACTAAGTTTGGATATTTTAGAATTACTATACGTTGACCTTTGTGGACCAATGCAAACGGAATCATTGGGAAAAAGTAAATATTTTTTCATAATTGTGGATGATTACAGTGGAATGTACTTTGCTTATTTCATAAAAAATAAAGATGAAGTGTATGATGTGTTTACTGAATTTAAAGCTAGATATGAAAATCAAACTGGGAAAAGAATTAAAAGGGTAAGAAGTGATAATGGGGGTGAATTTGTAAATGAGAGATTAGATAGTTTATTTGCAAAATCGGGAATAATTCACGAAAAAACCATTCCCTATAATCCAGAAAGTAATAAAGCTGAAAGAGCGAACAAAACTTTACTCGATAGAGCCAAAACCATATTATATGAGTCAATTAGGCATGCAGTTTTGGGCGGAATGCGTTAATTTCTGTACTCATGTAACAAATTTGACACCAAGAAATGGAAAAGAAAAATTACCACTTGAAATTTGGACAGGGAAAAAACCAAAAATTAATTACTTAAAGAAATTCGGATCAGTTTGCTACTATCACGTAGCCAAAATAAAAACAATAAATTTGATGTTCCGGCAAAAACTGGAATTTTTGTTGGTTATTCCAGAGAGCGTATAGGTTATAGAATTTACGATATATCTAGTGGTGCAATAATAGAAGAGAGATCAGTTAAATTTAACGAGAATCTAAAAGGTAGTACATTACTATCAAAAAACAAAACAGAGTTATGGGATATAGAAAATTTCGATAACAGATTAGAAAATAAAAATGACTTTGTTGAGAATCCCAATGATTTTTCCGACTCTGAGGAGCCAGACGCGAGTAACCTTGACGAAACACTGAGCCCAAGGCCGCGTAGATCGGAAAGAATAAAGCAAAAAACATTAAAATATGCGAATCAAACTGAACTTATTCCTAATAATATTGAAGAGGCTAAAGGTCGCGCAGATTGGAATAAATGGAAAGAAGCAATCGATAGCGAATTGGAATCTTTGAAAAAACATGATGTATTCGAAATCACAGATGTGCCAGAAAACAACAAAATAATAAAAACTAAATGGGTTTTTACTTTAAAAGAAAATGAAAATGGTTTGTTGATTTATAAAGCAAGGCTCGTAGCAGCCGATTTTAATAATAAAAATTATACCAAATCTTATTCACCTGTTGTAAATATAGAAAGTTTAAGGTTATTACTTGCAATTTCAGCTAAATTGAATATGAGTGTAAAATTTTATGATGTTAAGACAGCATATCTTTATAGTGATTTAAAAGACACTGTTTATGTAAATATTCCACCTGGGGGGTTGTGAGGAAATATTTGGTAAAGATAAAGTTTGTTTATTGAAAAAGAGTTTATATGGTTTATCAATAAGCGGTAAAAATTGGTATTTAAAATTAAAGAGTGAATTACAGCGTATTGGATTAAAACAATTAGATTCAGATAATTGTGTATTTATAATGACTGATAATGATGATATTTTAATTCTTTGTTCATTTGTTGATGATTTAGGAATATTTTATACATCTGAAAAAATGTATGAAAGTGTTATATCAAAAATTAAGAGTGTATTTGAATTTCATGAAAATAAGAGTTCTAAATTTTTGGGTCTAGAAATTGAAAAACATGAAAATGGTATAAGTATTTCACAATCTAAGTATATTGAATCATTGTTAATTAAGCATGATATGGAAAATTGTAAAACTGTGAAAACACCAATTGTAAGAGGTGAAGACAAAAGTTTTCCACTAAGTGATGATTCAATTGATCAAACTGTTTATCAAGAGATAATTGGTGAACTTTTGTATTTGGCAAACAGGACACCTCCTGATATATCATTTGTAACAACCTATCTGTCACAATTCAATCAAAGACCAGAAAAAAGACATCTAAATCTAGCAAAAAGGGTCTTAAGATATTTGCAAGGGACTAAAGACAAAAAATTGTTTTATAGCAATGAAATGGGATTTATTACTGGTACTTCAGATGCATCATGGGGAAATGCAGAAAATGCTAAGTCATTTAATGTGAGTATAATTTTGTTAGGCGATTCACTAATTTCATGGAAATGTCAAAAACAAAAGAGTATAAGTCTGTCTACTTGTGAAGCTGAATTGTTCTCTATTTCAGAATTGTGTAAGAATATTATTTGGACTGTAAATTTATTAACTGAAATGACATGTAAACAATTTATAAATGATAGAGTAATCTTACTTTCTGACAGCCAAGCAGCAATACAGTATCTTAAAGGTACTAGATCTTCTAATAAGTCCAGACATATGAATTTGCGATTTCATTTTGTGAAAGACTTGTTAATGGACAATGTTATTGAACTGAAATACCAACAAACTGATTTGTTACTAGCGGATTTCCTTACAAAGGCAGTAAATGAAGATAAATTATTGTATTCTTTAAACAATATCTCTTTGATTTAAATGATTATTGTATTAAGTAATTGTTTTTTAGTGATTATCAATTAATGCTAAAATAATTTGTTTAATTAATTCCTAGATTAATATTATAATTTTTATGTATGTTATAATGTATATGTGTATGTAAAATTGTTTTAATTGTGTTTCTCATCTTAGAAAAATATTGCTCGCAGGAGGGGTGTGTGATTCCTTTTGGCGAGCGTACTATTTTTCTGGGACTGTGTTCATGCGCGCGTGTAAACAGGCGTGATACGGTTGGCCGCCGGGGGAAGCACACGTCACTCTCTCTCTACTGCTAAGCAAACGAAACGGACGTCATAAAATATGACGGGTATAATGCTGTGTGCTTTACCTATATTAATTTACTGTGTGAAATAAAATTAGAACTGTTGAATTGGACGATCCACTGACTTACCTCATTTACTAAAAGTATCAAGTAGAGGTGGTACTATCTTTAATAGAACAAAGCAAGCTCTAGCTTTCGCTGATGATGTAGTATTGTTGGAAAGTAAAAATGCGCTTGTTGATCTTTTTGAAGATTTAACCAAAGAAGCTAGCCATTTTGGTTTAGAGATAAACATTGAAAAGACCAAATACATGATATTGGATTGCAAGGGGACTGATACAAATACAGAACTACAAATAAATAATGAGATAAAATTTGAAAGAGTGAAGGAATTTATATACTTGGGTGCAGTTGTCACCGAAGACAATGATATTATGCCAGAGATTAAACAAAGACTAAATGCTGGAAATCGCAGTTTTTTTGCACTTAAAAAATTACTAACATCAAAAACAATAACGAGGAAGACAAAAGCTTCAGGTTTATAAAACTATAATCAGACCAACAGCTATCTATGGATCAGAGACATGGACTTTAACGCAAAAACAAGAAAAAATGCTGATTACATGGGAAAGGAAAATTCTTAGAACTGTTTTTGGACCTGTCAAGGAAGGAGATCTCTGGAGAAGGAGATTTAATTTCGAAATTTCAAGACTATTTAAGGAAAAGGATATAATCAGTTATGTAAAGGCAAAAAGAATACAATGGCTGGGACACCTGGAAAGAATGGAGGAAGACAGTGCCACTAAGAAAATATTCAAGGGGCAGTGCCAGGGACAAAGGAAAAGAGGAAGACCAACTAAGAGATGGTTTGATGAAATGGAGAAAGACCTTAAGATTCTAAAAGTCCGAAACTGGAAACAAAAGGCTAGAGACAGGAGGCTTTGGAGGAAAATTGTTAGTGAGGCCATAGTCCAACATGGGCTGTAATGCCAAGGAGTAAGTAAGTAAGTAGAGAGAGTACACATTAAATATGCTCCTAAGTCCTGACACTGTGTACTGTGTCACCATTAAAAGTTGTGCTGGTGCCTACTCAGGTGTTGGCTCATCCCTTGGTTATGGTTCTATATTATGACGCCCATCGCCAATAGCCCTCATGTAGCTTTAGAGCGACGATAATTCAATTCTAATCTAACCTAAAGAGGAAGTGGATTTTCAAATAACCATTTTTTAGTTACTTTTAACTGGTCCCTGTTAAAGACGAAAAAAAAAGAACCCAGTGAACCGAGAAGGGGTATTATTTTTCAAAACCCGCCAATCTCTAGAATCTGCACATTCGTGGTTTTGACATTTGGACGACAATATAATGATAAACTTAATAATATAGAATTGCAAAAAAATCAGATCTTGATGTCCTTCTAAAATCACAATACAAAGGGATTTTTTTACCAATTGAATTAGAATGATGTTTATAAAATCATATTTATGGAGCATAAAAGTACATATTGCATTAAGATTGCTATCTGACTGCAAAATCATGACGATTTAACATCGCTTTGTAGAAAAAGTTATATTACAATGAACTATTCATCAATTAGGAATCGAATAAAATGTGGTACAGTCAAACTTGGGTACAACAACCTTGTTTACAACGACAACTCGTTTATAACACCATTAATTTACTATCCCATGAATTGCCCATAAACTTTAATATTATAATATCTTTCTTATAACGACAATTTTTAATTTTCTTTACGGTTATAACACTAAATATATAAGGTTATATGATATCCGAAATGCCTTCCTAAAGAATTTTTTTTAAATATATATTTTTACTATTTAAATTTTATTTTATTCACCAACATGGTTTATACACTTGTTAGAAAAAAAAATTCAAGCACTTTTCAAGGACTTTTACAGAAAAATTCAAGGACTAGATGTTGGTGCCAGATTTTAACAATATTTTTATATGGTTAAAAATGTTGAAAACCAGTTTAGGTTTCAAGTAATCAATATCATCATCTAGACAATAATGCTTTCAGTCAGTAAAAAAAAAGAATCATGGAAATTTAAGGTATTAAATTTTTTTAAAGGATTTAAAACACACTAGCGACTAATCATACGACAACTCTGTAAATTCGTAAACAGAAAGTATCTTAAGAGTTGATAAGTTTTGAATTTCAAATAAAATTTCATTATCATTAAAAGATAAAAATTACTAACTATGGAACCGTTATAAAAACTAAAACTACATGATAATACTCTTATTTATTTAAACACTTTTCATGGATAGATAAATTTCGTTCAGATCTTCTTCACATTTAATTAGTTCATTCATTTATTCTTTAGCATGCCTTCGTAACGCATTTGCTTTAGATATAAGACCAATGTTAGAAGTCTCTGCCGTCTGTTCTGAAAACTCATCAAAAGTTTTGTTGAGTAATTTTATATCATTTTCCAGACGTCTCTGCTTTTTTTTTTTAAAGTTCCACTACTGTCTCAGTCATCATTTTTCTCTTTTCACCACAAGTTTTATTTCTTCTCTGAGTCTTCTGCTCCTCAAGGTAAGTCATATCTTTGTCGGGCATTTGTAACATAAGTTTGCATTTGTTTTGTGATGTACACTTTCAACACATCACCATCAGCTACATTATTAATGTGGTCAGAAATAATTCGCTGAGCTATATAGGAATGTTCTTTTAAATTTTCTACTTGTAATTTATTATTTGTATTGAATCCCCTTTCCACTGTCGCTTGTCCATGACTTATTAGGATCAGATTTTTTACAACACCCCAAACTTTTTCATAGCGTTTCACTTTCATAGTTTCGTAAAACAATTCATCAACTCGCATGTTGTCTACATCGAACTCTTTGAATCGAGAAAAACTTGAGGGAACTACCTCATCTAAGTAAAAGTTGAACTCTTGTATTATAACATCACAATTCGATTCTGCAACCAAAGCTCTTTCAGCCAATGAATTTAGTAGCGATTTGAATTTTTTTATGCATGCCTCTTTATCAATCATGTTTCTTGGATCCAAAAACGATAAATTTCTTGCTATATTGTACTGAATGGGTGTTTTATTCACAATTTTTAAAACAGTATTTAAACAGAAAGCCTTACTTTCCATATGGATATTAAACAGTTCACGATCTGATATATCATTAACATTTTTAAGGTTTTTTAAGACCTTATTTGCAACAAATCCGACAAAGATGTCCTGTGTTCTGCAATGAATTTTTGGATCTTCATAGTTTAACTTCAATAATTTTTGCAAAGTATTGGCCGATTTCGAAGTATCTGTCTGTATGAAACGTTGTAACAACAAAATTAACATTTTTCTCAAATCTTCTGCTAAGAAGAAAGACATCGGTTTATCTGTTTAATAGGTAACAAGAAATGGTTGCAAGATTTTAGCAATGGAAAGAAAAGCATGCAATTTTGCAAATAGAGATTTATCTTTCAAATGCCTTTGCACAGTCAAAAAAGATTTGCAAGTCGGTTTTGAAACTTCTTTCTTCTCAACTGCAACAAAGTCAGGTATCAACTTTATTGCACATTCAACGGTAGTCACATTTTCTAGCCGATTTCGATGTTTCAAAAATTTTTTGGGGAATATACCACTTTCTGAAACTTTTGAAAAGTCTTCACACCTGGTCGGCGAATCCTTGAAAAGATAATACACACTAGACAAAAAATCATCTATTTCCCACTTGCTAGCATCACAACCACTCTTAAAGGCATTGTGCACTGTATGCAAACTACAACTACCAATGTTCAGAATTTGCTTTTGAAATTCTGTATTAATATGCTTTTGGAGGTTGCTGAAAAATTTAAAGTTCACATTTGATCCATCCATCGACACTTGATACATTTTAGACAACTTTAATGGATGAATACTATTTTTAAAAACCTCCAATAAATCTTCAGTTGTGTTAAATAGCCTAAGAACACTGAAGTGAAGAACATAGTTTTAACCCTGTCTTTTGACCAATACCGCACATGAAGATCCAGTTACTTAGTTTGAGTCATATGATTGAGTGATTCGTCAAACAGTAAAACATAAGCATCCTCTTTTGCAAGATCATCATGCAAACAATCCTTTAAGTAGGGCCCAATTCCAAATGTAGAATAATATGCTTTTTTTCTTTATCCACAAGAAAACAGAGATGCAATCTGGCTATCCTTAAACATGGATTGAAATATTTTGTCAATACCCTGACTTGAATTATACAAATAATGGTTTTTTATACAGTGTAAAGTCCAAATTATTTCAGCATTTAAATATCATTTTTGCAAAAATGATCCTGTTTAACATTAACAGGATTAGGTACAACAAACGTGTTTACAACAAGAACTGGCTCTTTAATAACAGACAAATGCGGTTGATCCGAATGGACATTGAAGATGAACGAATTTTTTCGATTGATTGATGTTTTTTGCGCTTCAAATGCGACTTGAGAGCCCATTCGCCCATAGACGATACACTAAAAGTCTTGAAACACAACCCGCATTTTGCTCTATATCGGTCTTTATCAACCAAAGATCGTTGAAAATACATTTTCCACTTATTTTGTGAAGTATCCAGTCATCTCAATCACCTTCATGTACTTGAAAAGAAGTTTCAAAACGAAAGTTCGGAACGTAACGGATGTTTCTCCGCTAGGCACGCACTATGAAGAAAATGCTTTTTTCACGTTTCAATCTCTAGTACAAACACTTTTTGGTAAGCAAAATATTTTATTCACTTTCCAGAAATTATTTATGTTAATTTGCCACAAAAAGAACAATAAAAATGCTCAAACACAATCAAAACAAAACTTACAGGCTAGAAATACGGTTACAGTTATCGAAAGATACCGGTCGCTTGCTAGCTGGGAAAAGATTTTAGCGACATCATAGCAGTAACGTAACCACGTGTTTCGGCCATCGCAATGAGAATTTTTTTTATATCATCCGAATTTGCAATAAATTGTTCGGATTTTTTTCAAGCACTCTAGATTCATTTTTAAGCACTTTTAAGGACTTGAAAATGAACTTTTTATTCAGGCACTTTTCAAGATTTTCAAGGAGTGTACGAACCATGACCAAATGCGAAAAGTCTCCCAACTTTGAAATACATTTTCCGGCTAAAAATTACTTATTGGAGAAAGAGAAAATAAACGCTACTAATAGCTCATAGCGTAAAATTTATTCAATAAATGCCATTTTATAATTTTAATAATATCAGCACAATAATATGTACATAATTTACTACACTTAATACTCGGCCTCGTTTATGTTGTTACCCCTTTCTAATGTCATTAACAACCTGGTCCTGTGAATGACACTATAATCAGGTTATGCTGTATTTATCATGAGATATCAATGTGGAAACTTAAGAGGCCCCATTTTCAATTTTTATGGAGATGTGTAGCAACTCTGTGTTAGCAATAGATACTTACTCCACATTCATTTTCCGAGAGTGAATCTGCATGATTCTAGCTCGGGCTTCTTCGTTTGGATGCGGGAACTCGATCTTTCTGTCTAAACGACCAGATCGGAGAAGGGCTGGGTCCAGGATATCCACTCGGTTGGTGGCTGCTATAACCTGGAACAATAATTCATGACATTTAAAATAAATTACAAAAAAAAACATGCACATTTTAGCAGTTAAATGGGGATGTTGGATTAACATAAGGGCTTTCTTATTGGTGACAGCCTACTTAAGAAACTTAATAGTATAATTTGTTCTGTAATTGCACACAAGAAATATTAGGATAAATTATTATAGTGTATTATTTACAAGGAATGTATGTTTTGCTAACCAAATTTACTTGTCAACTTATGGTCAGATTTATATATTATTATTCAACTTAAACTTTACTTTAGATTAAAAATGGCTATTGTTCAAAATTTTAGATTATTTGACTAAGATTATTGGCCTAAGATTATTTAAGGTCCCTTAACAGTTTCATTAACTCCTAATATGATACAAGCCTTTCTAAATTAGTTAAGTTATAAGGGGTGCTCTTTAATTTAAAAGCACCTGAGTTATGCATGGTGCTGTTAAATAAGCAATCAAGTTCACATTTCTATGCAAAATAAGCGCTAGGTCTTTGATTCGTAGCATGCCACCAATCTGTTATTTTTAATTTAATTTATTTTTGGAACAAAAATAATTAGTTGTGTTATGAGAACCTGTATATGATCTAAATTTGGTCATAGTTGAAATGACAGTATGATAGTTCCCTATTTTGCAAAAGTCAATTGAAATACAGCTGTCTTAATTGTGATTCCTTGTGTAAAGCTGATAATCATCAATATTCAATGTTTATTTAGTTACAGTATATATCTATGTGTTATGTAATCAGGTAAAAAATGATATGAAATAGTGTTTTTCTTTCTTTGCTCAATTGCAGACATTACATAACTCCATAATACAATTAATTATGGAGATGAGCTATTTGTGAGTATTGTTGTTTTTAGGAAATTAGTTGAAGGTCATGACCTTCATATAATGATAGATTATTGGAAGGCAAATTTATATTACTAGAATAAGAATCAAAAGTTGAAATATAATAATAGCAAGGATTGATTTGAAAGTTTTGATACTGATACAGTACTGACAATTTTCCTATTACAGTTTTACAACTAAAACAATTTGAATTTAATGATATAATATTTCAACTGCTATTAAAAACTTTTGAATGCTTAATATTTTTAGCTTTTGTGCAAAATTAGGGCTGGACCACCGAGTATATTTTTTAATCACAATTTTAATCACATGCATTAAAAATTTATATTTTGTTTCAATTTGTTTTTAGTTTGATCAAATTGAATCCATAATTCTTTGATGTTCAACAGATATTAATTCATTCTTAGTCAGGAAAAGTAGCAAAATTACCGAAATTTACCATATTTTAGTAGGGTACATAGCAAGACGCCCCCTGATAAAGAGCTGACTTCCCTTGTACTGAAGTCTGGATCAGGCTCTGTTTATGTAAGCTTAAGTGAGCATTTTCACAGTGAAAGAAATTTAGCATAACGTTGGAGCATGAACAATAACTTCCACACATTGAGTGATAGTTTCAATCAGAATGATCAAGAGACTAATTATTACCTTTATATCAGCACTAGAACTGAACCCATCCAGTTGGTTTAGCAACTCCAACATAGTTCTTTGTACTTCACGATCTCCTGCCTTTTCGCTGTCAAAGCGTTTGGTTCCTAGAGTTAGAAGAGAAATTTTCAAATAAATATAACAAATGAATGAGCAAACCACCATAAATAATGACCTTAATAAGATAGTTGAAAGTTGTTAAACCTTATTGCAGTCTTAATTTTAGGAAAATTCTATATTTTCCTCCTTTCCTTTATACAGCTCCCTTATTCTTATTTTGTACAATTTTGTTAAAAGTTTGGGTTGAATAACAAGATTTTAATAGTTTCTTATAAGCTTTAAAAGATTATTTTACTTAACTCAAGTGAAATAAAAGGTCCAACTCACCAAAATACAAGGAATTATTTATATAAGGTGTGATTTAATGTTCAATAACCATGAGGTACCATTTTCACAACTAAAGTTGATTTGTAAATATAAAGAATACAACATTGTAGTAAAAAGCTAATGTATACTTTACAGCCTAACTATAAATAACACTAAAATTACCAATAGCATCCAACTCATCAATGAAAATAATTGCAGGTGCTTTTTCTTTGGCCAAAGCAAATGCATCTCTAACAAGCTTTGCGCCATCTCCAATGAACATTTGGACGAGCTGGGGCCCGGCCAATTTTAAGAAGGTGGAATTGGTTTGTGCAGCACAGGCACGCGCCATCAGGGTTTTGCCCGTTCCTGGGGGTCCGTACAGAAGTACACCTACACACAAAAAGCACAAGCTATTATAGTCCTTACGATTACAATGCAGGCTTCAAAAGAACTTTCTTCAACTCTTCCCTTAATTAGCAATTAACCAGTAAACCAGTTTACTGCATATTTGAATCTCTAATTGAAACCTGTGCTATGTAGAATCCAGGGTTCGAAATTAAAGGTAGCTAGTCCCAAAATATGACTAAATCCTTAAACAATGCGGGAGAAAAATTGAGTCACAGTTCTTGCGACTAGTTTTTCAAAATTGTTAATACCAATTTTTTTTTATCATGGTTTCCAAATATCTCACTAAAAATAATCTTCTTAATCATAAATCTTCCCTTATTTCAAAATTGTCAAACGCTCTGCTGTGATCCTATCCCCTTGTGTGAGTTTCCAGAAATTGGTGCAAGAGGCATTCATATCATCCCCCCTATGCACCTTACTTGGGTTCCGAAAGCAATTGCAATTAACCTCACAGCAGAGCCTCAAACAAGGTAGGTTTAGAACAGCGACGTTTACGCCGTTTCCCGGAAAATCACACGAGGGGGTAGGGCAAGAAAGTTCTGCTTGTGTTGTAATCTTCAGGCCTTTTGTAATATATCCATATGCTTAAATAAACAAGGACTACCTTATCCACACTTAAAATCAAGCACAAGATTACAAATAAAAATTTCTAATAGAAATAAAATAGTCTACCTTAATGTTACTTTAATATGCACGAAAATTCTTATAGAAAAGCAACCAAAAATTGAGATCCGGCAGATAGAACATTGAAGGGGGGCACGGACAGACGAACCGACATCTTCAGCATGCCAATACCTACTTTTCTGGGTTTTTAAAAAATTCTTTTGAGTTTTAAAACAAGTAGGTTTGTAACAGAATCTGTAACTTAACTCGCTTCCACATATTTGTGTTTAACAGGAAAAAACGCGCCAAACACAACATTAATTCTATATTTAACATTTACAAGCTAAATTTGGCTAGTTTCATTTATTTTATTTCGAAAATTCAATAATTATTACTTATCGTTTGCAAAAATTAATTTATATTTTAAAAAATAAATATGTCATATTCCTCGCTTTTAAATAGAATGAAAACATTTCATATCACTATACAAGGATTCCGTAGTGAAATATATTTGACGTCATTTCAAACTGATCGATGTTGCAAAAATAAATTTATTTTAATTTATTGTCTAAAAAATTAAAGTTTCTCGAGCGATTGTTGCGAATGGCAAATGTGATTTAATTCTAATAAAAACAGGGCCTTTAGCTATTTGTAATTCAAACTTTTAAACGCCAAAATTAACTATTTTCATTAATCTTCTTTCTCAGATTTAATAATTAGAGTTTATCGTTTGCTAAATTTGTTTGAAGTTCGAAGAATAATGATGTAATCTTTTTTAATAAATATTTTTGTCGCCACAATTTCCTATTTACATTTCTTTCGAAAATTCACTTATTTATAATTTGTTAAATTAATTTACAGTTCAAAAAATTTATAATTTGTACAATTGATGCTTTAAAAATAAAAGCGAAACTTAGCATATTTTTTTTTATGTTAAGTTAGAATTCTATATGCATCTTTCTACATACATATATATAGAACCATTAAAAGAACTCTATTGTGATAATACAACAATCCAAACCCAATTATATCACATAAATAAATATTTTTTCAAAAGTGTATTTTTATTTTAACAAAAGTTTCTCGTACGTTTAACGAAATGGCAACAGTGAAAATATTGAATAAAAATGGAATTTGCATGTTATTTCAATGTAGATTAAATTTTTAGTTATTTCAATTTTAAATAAGCTTCTAGTTTAAATTTTTTAATGAAATTTGGCATGTAGCCTAATCTGATTTTTTGCTTCAAAATGACGTATCCCACTTGTCTGTGGGACTTGTGGATGACAACAGTGAAAATATGAATAAAAATAGAATTTGCATGTTATTTCAATGTAGATAAAAAAAATTAGTTATTTAAATTTTAAATAAACTTCTAATTTAAATTTTTTAATGAAATTTGGAATGTAGCCTAATCTGATTTTTTGCTTTAAAATGACGTATCCCACTTGTCTGTGGGACTTGTGGTTCTTTCTGTGAAAGTGGGTGACAGACAGACAGACAGACGGACTGAACGATTATAAAACCTTCCACTTTTTACGTTATAAACGTAGTGTGGAAGCTAAAAAGGAAAGTAGGCCACAAAGGACAAAAAACTAAACATGTGTAAAACTTAAATTTGGGGAATATATAAAAAAAACAGCCAATGGGAATAATTTTTAATAGTTAGAGAACATACATGAGAAACTTTTTACTCACTATAGTAAATTTTGTACTATTTGAAAAATGTTTACATTTGACATTTTAATTAAATTTTTAAAACAATTGAAATCAATAATTCTGTTTGGTACTAACATAATCAACGAAATGTGGCATTTTTGAATGATAAAAAGGATAAACGGGAAGAATATGCTAAAATCTTTTAAACATTTCATTCAGAAAAGAGTAAAAAGTAAAGTTTTAAATAATTTTATATACCAATTTCTAGCAAGTAAATAAAACAAATGAAGAATACAAAGGAAGAAACCCTTCATTGACAGGGAATCTGTCTGTAATGAAATCTGCTTGGCGAGGAGTGACGATCAGAAACAGGTTTTTCCCTTGGTTCTTCTTCCGCGGTTCAAGCGTCAGACCATTTTTCCGGGGGAAATTTTGATCATAGAGATAGTAAACCAGTGCACTGTGTGATAAGAACCAAGGCAAAACTGATTTCTTCACACCAGTTTAGGCGATGACTTGCTATCTTCGCCAAGCAGACCTGATACAGACAGATTCCCAGGCAATGAAGGGGTTCTTCCCCTGTACTCTCCAAATATTTTGTAAATCAATTAAAAAGGGGAAATCCCATGCCTTTTAAATAGAGGGAAAATATTTTTATAAAAAAATTCTTCTTACAACTGATTTATTTTGTATTAGTATGATGTCATGTTATATTCTAACAAGATTTCATTTTTCATTTGGAAAAAAAATTTCATATTGCAATCACATCATAATTAAGGAGCTTTTAAAATAAAGTCCTTAATTTATATTTTAAATTTCAAACAGGATTTACAGATATATTTAACAAAAAAATTACAGCATGAAACATATTTTTAAAAGTCTACAAATGTAACATTTGAATATATATCATAAAATACCTTTAGGAGGTTGAATGCCAAGATTTACAAATTTTTCTTTGTGGGTCATCGGTAGTACAACAGCTTCAATAAGCTACAACAGAAAATAAAAGATACACATATAACCTTTCCAGGAATTGAAATTTACTTTTTAAAAAGTAACTGTTGTAGTTAAAGTTACTTTGTTAAAATTGCAACTTTTACAGTTACTTAATTTGATAAGTAACTAATTACAGTTACTTTTAGAAACTTAAAGCTATAAGTCAAGCTAAAAATTGGAATTTAACCATCTTACAGGTTTTCAAAGAGAACCAAGATTAAAGAAACATAATCACAAACTGCTACTAAAATAAATAATTTTTTTTATTTCATTATAAAATAAAGGAGTTTCATTTAAAAATTGGCACCCGACAGCCTTTGGAAAATAACAAAATTTTCTGTTACTTCGTTACCGCTAACAGTAACTAAATTACAGTTACTTCCTGAAAAATCTAACGGCGTTACTCGTCGTTACCTAAAAAAGGTATCGGTTGCAAATAACAGCGTGACAGGTAACTCGTTACTTTAATCACTGAAACCATAATGTACATAAAAATATTGCATCAGCAAAAGGAAATTTTTGCTATTTTTACAAACCTCCTGAATTTGTTTGTCTAAACCTCCAATGTCACTGTACTGTTCAGTAGGTCTTTCGTCAACTTCCATAGCTTTGACACGAGAGTCATACCTATAATACAAACAAAATATATACACACAAATATAAAAATTAATAAGATGTTCTGAAAGTAGCATACTTTCTTATTACTTAAATACTGAATGAAATTCTGATAAAGTAGGTTTGTAACAATATTTGTCACCTAGGACAGCTTTTACACAAGATTTATGCAACTTAGAAAAAAAAGTTGACAACACAGAATTCCATTGCAATTTAAACTTTTGAAAGCCAAATTAACTATTTATATTAATTTTTTTCAAAAATTACATTAATATTGTTGATCATTTACTGAATTTATTTGCAGTTTAAAGTATAATTATGTTAAAGTGCTTGGTTTAAATATTAGCTTCCTATTCTGATGACATATAGAAAAGGTCTTTAAAAAAATAATATTTAAGATTCGACAGACAGAACCGATTTTAGAAGAGGAGTAACTACGGACAGGCACCTTTATCATGTCAATACCTACTTTCCCATTTTTTTTAAATCCTTTTGAATTTAAAAAAAAAAAGGAAATTAGGCTTGAAACAGCACAACAAACTCTATGCTCTTACATTAATACTTTTTTTTTAATCATACTTACTCTTGTGGCAATGTCTCCAGGATAAGGTAAGAATCTTTATTAACACCCTAAAGTAAAAAATAATCGATTTAAAACATCAGAAAAAAAAAGCTTTGGCAGCCAATTAAATAAAGTAGAGGTTAGAAATACTTGTCCAAAAGCAGCTGTACAAAATAAAATCACCATTTTTAGGTTGTGATTCTTTTGAGAAATTAGCATTTAAGTCGGGTAGAATTAATTGATCATAAATTCCACATAACTATAAATCATAAAACCCCAGATTTTTTACATGAGCACCCACATTAAACCTGTGCAAATTGATAGGGAAAATACATACAAATATACAGTTGCTCTCTTAATGCATAAATTATTTATATTAAACTTTCATTTTGCTTCAACATATACACAATTTCGAATTAGATAGACTATTTTTGTACAACTGATAACTATATGTTTTTTATGAATGCAATTTTCATAATAGGGCATTAACTCTAAATGTATGATATACACACTAAGTTTCGTGAAAATCATTGAAGGTTCAAATAAATTACTTTGCTAAACCTACAATACTTACAACTAAATCTGCAGGTTTTAATTTTTCAGCATCAATTAAACCAATAACAGGTAGAAAGTATGTCTGGAATTAAAAAAAACAATACTAGATTTCACAACCATTAGAAAAAACATATGTAGATTATTCATAATAATTTTTACCAACAAATATAAATAATAGATTCTTGACCAAAGAATACTTTCATATTTGTATCCAGTCAAAATTTACATTTACGTTGGGCTGTGGAGATAATGTAGTTCTAGTTTCGATCTTAAAACCAACCAAATCCGAATTGTATATAAACCGAATTCAAAAAAATGCATAAAAAAGTTTCAAAAGTTAACAAAAAAAAATCTTTTAATATTCAAACTGTTCTTATGATCACAAGGTCACGACTCAAGAATGCTAGATCAGAAGAAAATATTCTGGTTGGTCGGATTAGGCCAGAACCGGAGCTACAAATGTAACGAGACACTCTTCTGATCACTCAAGCCAGAGAACTGTCAATCACCATGAGGCAATGCAACATCATCGGTGGATTTCTTGAAAATTACTAGGCTGCAAAATAAGCAAATCAGGAAGCATTATTGGAGTACATATTTTTGGTCAGGTGAAGATGATCCTCTTCTAATGGGGAATTGCACTGGCCGTTAGCCGATATTTGAAGACAGCTTAGTGTAATCTAATCTTAATTCATCCTCAATTTTAATTACAAATTTTATCTCTATTATTACAATCAATTATTTAAACAAGTTATTTATCAAAATTTAAGTTTAGTTTTCATTGATATAGATCGAGAAAGGAAACAATTTTTTTTGGTGGCGTTAATGTTCTGGAAGGTTTGAGGTCTTGGTGTTAAAGCCCCTTGTTCGAGGAGCGATTTTAGCTTGAAATTTCTGAAATATCTGGGGTATTTATTAAAGACTATGTTTAAAAATATGATATAACGTAACCCCGGCCTTATAAATTTTTGAAAAAGTTGGATAAGCAGAATTTTTGAAAAACTCAGGAAAAAGCGGATTTGTTTTGAGAAAATCGGAGATGAGGAATTCCACCGTTCAGCGGAAGTCTGGCACCCCTGAGGGCTTAACCGATGGCACATTTCGGCGGATGGGCCAATTGTTCGAAAATTACATCGATCGATAATTTTTCATTACATCCTCCGATTGCCGATGAAATAATTCAAATATAAAATCCTGTCACTTCAATATGAGCTCAACAAAAAAAAAAAAATATATATAATAATAACCACGACCCTCTGCTATTTTCATTTTTTTTAAAGGATTTGTTTTAGTTCAAATTTAAGTTACATTTTATATAATTTTGTAAGTTCTTATAGTAGGTCTATTTAGAATGCGAGCCTCGAAAGTATTTTCCTCCCCCATCCCTGCGTGTGGTTTTCTTCGAAACGGCGTGAGCGACGATGTTTTGGTTTTTCCCCCACCCTACTTATTTTGGTTAGTTTGGACTGCTCGGATTATTAAAAGTATAACTGGTCATGATCAAAAATACAAATTTTTAGTGAGAATACATGTATATTCATTTTATGTTGAGTACTTTAGATTTAATGCATACCAAAATCAAAACAAAAGAGTGTATTTTTTGTTTTTCTATCATTTGCATTTGGCTCTGAAATATTGATTTAATTCCAGTTTTATGTTCATTGCAAGTATTTAAAAGAAACAGTTTTCCACGTATATGTGTTTTCATAAATACCATGAAAAATTTAAATATATGAAAATAAATCTATTTCAGATATTGAGCACATTTTCAACACTTATTATTAACATGTAATAATGTTTTTGCATTTAAAATGAATAGCACTTGATAGAGAATCGAAGAGCTTAGTGGAAGAACGTGCTAAGTGTTAATAAACGTCCTAAAAACAAGTCTGCTTTTTTTCATAAACTTTAAGTTTAGCATATTTTTTACGGTTAACAACATATCCGAATGCAAACGAAAAACTTTAAAGCTCTTTTTCTCGTTTTGAAATTTTGTCACCTAGCACTTTCTTCTACTAAGCTCTTCAATTTCTACTATAATACGAGTTTCTTGGACATAAGTGTAGCGAAAAATATATATAAAAAAATAATTACTAAATATAAAAATACAAACTTTTTTGAATAGTTTAATGTTTTGAATAACCTCCTGATAAGTATTACCAAGCTTGTTTTTTTAATAAATATTATTTAGATTCTATGTGGTCAAAGTTCAGTTTACTAATATTTATAATTTTCATTTTAAAATTATTTCGAGTCATAAATCGCAATTGCTAATAATTTGGAACCTTTATAATCAGGTTTTCATTAAAACAGTATTTTTGTCTTGGTATAATAATCCAGAAACATCTAAAACAAATATAAGATTTTTATTCGAATATTGGAAATTTTGTACGCTAGTAAAAACAAAAAAACAATACTAAGCCCAATTTCTTCTTAAATGAATGAAAGAGAGGCGAAAATTTAGTTCAATTTGCAATGTTCACACCGAATCCGGGACGTTTAGCAACCATAATCGTAAAGATTCCACTGCCATTAGCAGGAAAGATTACATAAAGCAATTGTGGTTAACCTCACAACCAACGAGGCACCTCAAACGAGGTAGGATTAGAAAAGCGATGCTTCCCCGTTTCCTGGAAAACCAAGCGAAGGGATGGGGAGAAGGAAGACTTTTCGAGGCTCACATTCTAAATAGACCGACTACAACATAGTAAAGCGCGTCCGCGATAAGAATGAGACAATTCGATTGGCTAAACTAATGCGAGAAATTTGTAACATGCAAATTGTCACACTACCATCAGAAAGTAGGTTACTTACACTTTAAATTATAAGAATAACATTTTGATTGTTGCTGCTGCAAGGTTCACCATGCCAGCTCATTTATCGAACGCTATTCAAAAAGAAATTGTACAATTCTATAATTTCGATGCCAGAAGATGCAAGAATGTAGGCTTTAAAAATTTCAAAAAGCGGAAAATTTCAAAAGCAACGATATATGGTATTTTAAAACAATATGATGTACAAGGAACATTGAAATTTCTCGAAATCTCGGAAAAGGAATCCGGAAAAAAAAAAAACTTTTGTAACGAAGGTTAAGAAAATCGTGGATAAGAAACCTGATATTTCAGTGGGCCAAATTGCCCGGAAATTGAATATATGTGTTATATGCATGAAATCATCAAAGAAGATTTAAATTTAAAAGCATTTAAGAAAAAAAAATGGTTCCAAAATGCATAAAAGATCAAAAACAGCGAGCAAAGAAGAACTGCTTAAAAATTTATCGTAAATTGATTCCATCAGGATCAGGACTGAAACTCGTCATTGATGACGAGTCTTATTTCATGTATGATCATAACACTGCTGGAGGTAGTAAGTACAACAATTCTGCCTCACTAGATTCTATTCCCGTAGAATATAGAATCAAACCTAAAGAGAAATTCGCCAGAAAAGTGATGGTCTGGCAGGCCATGGATGAGGATGGGAATGTGTCCAAACCGGTGTCCTTTGAGGGAACTGTGAATGGTAAAATTTACTTGAAACATTGTATATAGAGAGTACTGATACCCTTTATCTCTTCCAACATCATCGGAAGGAAGATATTTTGTTCTTGCCCGATATGGCTACCAGTCATTACACGAAAGAATTGATCGAGTATATGAGGGACCAGAATGTGTATTTCATACCCAAGGAGGGTATTGCATCTAACGTACCAAAAGCAAGAGTGACAGAAAAATTCTGGAGAATTATGAAATGTAAATATTCTTACGAGAAAAAGGAGCCAAAAAACTTGACCCAATTCAAGAGGGTATATCATCGTTTCCTTAAATAAGTATCGGAAGAAAATGTACAAAATGTCATAACGACGGCAAGAAGAAATCTTCGCAAAATGGGACCTAAAGGTGTATATTCGTCAATTTAAAGTATCAAAAGTAATTAAAAATGTATTTTTGTCAATTTGATGTAAGTAGCATTCATGTAAGTAAATATAATTGTTGAATTTAAAAGAAAATCAAGTTGTCTCATTCTTATCGCGGACGCGCTTTATATACCTAAATTTGGGGAGTTGGCAGGTGGATAACTAGCATACTGACGATGTCGTGAATTAAACATTGTTCAAAGTAATAAAATACCTAAAGGTTTTTGATACTGGCCGATTTGTTTTGAACTGAGAAAGAGCGTGAAAAAGAGACTTCACTGCGATAACGCCATAAACTGAAAATATTACGAGGCATCGTGGTTTGGGGTTGACCAATCAATCCTGAACAAAAACTATAAAAATAATGAGACTCGAGACACCTGCGCTTTCGTCGCGAACTAGCATATATTACGAAGCATTGAAGTTTGGTTGAATAAAGTTCGGTCCTGATATAAAACTTTGGAGCCACAGCCACAATGTATTTAGAAACAGTTAAGTTATGGATTAAAACTGGTATTTTTCACATATAAGTAGCCATCCTTATTTTCGTCAACTGAACAATAGCAGTTTAGTTAGAATTAAGAAATCTAATTACAAAACCAACCTGTCTGGTTGAAGTTTTAATCACAGCACACTTTCCTTTTCGCTGAGAATCCAGATCGACATTTGCACCATCTTCCTCTCCCAGCTCTTGGGGATCCACATCAAGTAACTGTTTATAAATAACATATGATTCCATAATTCCACACATAACACATATGATTCTATAATTCCATTGATGAATCACTTAGTGATTCATCAATTTTAAAATAAATACAAATATTATTTTATAAAAAAGGATATCTGTCAACTGAATTGAAGAGATATAAAAAAAAATTACCTAAAACCAAAGAAAATTGTGCGATATCTAATTCAAAATAAAATGATTGAACTTGAAATAAATTAAAATAATAAAGTTGCAATTGAAAATAAATTTATACAATCAGCTCCAATTTTGCAATAGATATTACAAGAATGTTTAAATTAATTTGACAAATAACACAATAATAATTATAGAAACAATACAAGTTACCCAAAATATTAAATAATACACAAAACTCAGACATTTTAACAAAGTTACTGTGAGCAATCTAAAGTTACTTTGAGAACAATGTTAGTAACTGGGGTTTAGTTTAAATTATCATCGCATTAGAGCTACACGAGGGCTATTGGCGACGGGCGTCGTAATTTAAAACCACATGTTGGGAACTGGGTAAAGAAAAAACATGTTCTCGCAAGGCACAGCCACGCTGACTGTAAATATACTAAAATGGTTCTTTAATTGATGGATTTGGAAGGCAAATTCCTACACCTCAACAGACTAATTCTACAAAAGGTAATACAGCTAGTTACCAGTCACGCCGACTAGGCTAAGCATTTTAACACCTGTGGATACGTTGACTCTCCCATCTGTCCTGTTGGTGGCGAGGAGGATGAAGATTGAAGCCCTCATACGTTTTCTAGGGAAATTCCCTATTTTCTTGTCCCCTCGGTTGAGTTTTTTTTAGGTTACCTATTATTATAAGCTTTTATCAAGTCTTTTCTTATAAAGGTCTTTCTGGTCTTATAGTGTATTTAAACTACACAAGACATCTTGTCTCTTAATACGCAGGATTGATACATTGGGTCCATGGCCTTCTGTGACACTTAGACTTCACAGGGGGCCATTTTTTCATTTGAATATAATATAATTGTTTTATTTTATTCCCACTTAGACTAAGACGGACCCTTAACCTACAACGTCCACTGTGACAGAAGGATGGTGACCTACACAGTGGAAGTGCAGAGAAAATGAAACAGGTAGTAGCCTATACTGTTGTATCATATATAGGAGGGTGGCATGCAATATTGCTATGAAACCCTCCTTATCATCATCACCTTTCCTCGCTTATTATGTCGAGTAAATGGACCACTAACATATTTCTGTCATCCTATGCGTATAGAGTAATGGGCTACACAGGCCTGCTCTCTTCACTTCTTGGGCACACTTTTTTGTTATGTTACTTTGAGCAATTATATTTGTGTATAATACAGTTAAATTTTACATTATTTTCGATTTTTACCTCAATAACATTTGATACAAGGTAAGGCAAGGTCTTGTTCACTTTAATCTTCTCGTTGTTTTCCTTTATCTTCTCTTTTTGGGCTTGCAGTTCGTGAGAGATTCTCATAACTTCACTCTTCATAATCTAAGTTACAAAAAAGGCATAAAATAAATGGAAGGTAATAGCCTAAACTGTTGCACATTTGATAATAACAATGGACATTAATTTAATCTTAATATTGTTCAGGTTATTGTTATTACTCTTTGCATAATACAGTGGAACCTTGATTATCTGTCTTTTGTAAAAAAAATAAAAAATTTCTAGTAATTCTGAAATCGGAATTCTCCAGTGTTTTTCTGAAGTTGGGAAACTTTGTTGATTTTAAAATAGCGAAACTTCTGCAACTCTAAAAACTAAAAGTACATTTCCGGTGATCCTAGATTTTAAGGAAACTCTAGTAAGTACTCTAATATTGTTATTTTATAAAATCGTAAAGCTCTAAGTGTAATTTATTATAATGCAAAAACCAAGCGCTTTTCCCTGTTTGGATATTTATAAAGAAAAAAAATATATAAATAGTTTTAAAACACTTTCACCTTTTCTATTTCAGAGTTAACAATAAAATCTAATATTTACAAATGCAAAGCCAAAGTGGATTTATGGTCAACGGACTTTCGAGGCTCCTTTGTACTACAAGTTTTACTACTTAATTCAAAATTCTCTATTATCCTGAATTTTCGAGTTATGTAATTCCGGTGTTTTCAATTAAATCAGAGATTATACTGTATGAATTTTTAAAATTATTTGCTTTAAAATAAGTGGTGACTAAAACAAAAGCTATTAAAATAAAGTTATACTTATACTTAGGCAAATGCTACCCTTAAAAGACAAAAGATACTCAAATTGATGATGCTGAAATATATTTGGTCATAATACCTAATGTTTAATAGTTGTGTAATGGAACTCTTTAATAGTTTACTGAGCATGAAATTAAATGGACTTCCATCAAAACTAGAAGTGTGCAACACTACCCCACTTTCAATTATTACTCAATAAATAACTACACACTACTAAGGCTATATTATACCCTTTAAAGTAATTTCAATACCTTTTAAACCAAAAAGTTCAATGGCAACAACTATTTATGCATCATCAAATTAAGACAGGTCACTGCATTATAGCTGTTTGGTGCATTATGAAGTTTACACAGTGAAAGGCAGATATATATAAAGCTAGTACTTACATTAAGTTAACACTTTTTATTATAAAAAATTTAAATTGTTCAATGTCAACGATCTGAATACACATAACATATAATATACACAGTATACTGAATACATAAATAATTTAATTAATATTACCTTAATTTCATTATCCATTAACCTTGTCCTACTATTGATTTCGTCAGGTGCCATCCTCAAGATTTCTTCAGCGACACCATCTTGCTGTGGCTGAAAGAACATAGAATATTCAAAATTAGATATTTGATTTTTAAACAAAATCCTAGTTAGCATAAATGAATATTATTTTCATCTAGCATTATCTACTCATTAAAGGAAATAGTACTTTAAACTGGGCTTCTTATGGTGCTATAATTGTTAAATAGGAATTTTAAGTAGGATATAATGGCCTGTATTGATTTGGTGATAGATGTTAAGATGCCAAGAAATTAAAATGAAATGCGGTAAATATCTAAGCTCTACAATAAAAAGACTGGCTATTATATCAAAACTACTACTGTTAAATATTGTCATGTGCCCAAAGGGGATAATTTAAACAATAAATTTCTTAGTTTTAACAAAATTATTTACTTTACTTCATCAGTTATTTACTTGCTTCTTTTGCCAAAATTTTAATTAATTAAAAATTAAAGTATACTGATATGACACAATTTGAAAAACTTTGAGGCTATTAGGTGCTCAGAAACCGTTCAGGACAACTGTTCTCAGTTAGCCAGGTTGTAGGTATTGTGATCTATAGCAAGTTTGCTTAAATATGATCAATTTTCTTTTTTAAAAAACTCCTTTGCTTGAACATTTTAAATTTTCATTTCAGAATTTTTTTGCTTGCTGACAATAGCTTGAATCAGGCTAAAAAAATATATTACAATTTTGCAAAATGTTTTTTTTTTTACTTTTAAATTTGAAAGTCAAATGCTTTCAAATTTTAAAAAGTCTAACAAAGCTTTTCGTTCAAAAAATTATTTGAAACAAATTATTTTTTGATGAGCTAAAATATGGCAATTTAATGTTTGAGACTTTTAATACTGCACTTGAACCTTAGCAATTTTCAAATTGCTTCAAATAGATATATATCAACAACTTTTGTTGTATACAGTATTATTTTATTTAATAGCTGTAAATTTAATTGTTTCAAAATTCACGTTATATTCAATTTGAAATATTAGATTTGTGTCAAATTGACTTTAAATAGGCTTATGTGCAAATTCAACGAACTAGTTAAATGCGAAGTCATTGCTTAATTTAAATGTCAAGGTAATTTTGCTAAAGAACTAGAAATGTCAAATTAATTGAAAATGTTATGTTAATAATATGAATTAAAAATGTGTGTAGGATAAATTTGAAAACATGTGGAATTCGTCTACTTACATCGCTTTCTTCCATAGGAACAGCTTCAGGCTTCGACATAATTAGCTCTTACAATTTTTGTACCCAAACAAAATCTAAAAATCTGAAATTGTGAAAATTGTATCGCAAAGGTTAATGATGTTGCCAAATTCACTGTTCGAAATCATCCAGATGTGAGCTAAATTCGTTAAAATGGACAAAAAAAACAAAAAAAAATACCTTTAATCCCTAAAGAATTTTCACAATTATAAATTTAAACAAAATTTTTTAACTTTGTTTTGCATTTTCTTTATAATTCAATATTAAATCTGTGAAATTTCTGATTTGACCCATCATCGTTTGTAAAACATTTTGCATGTAATTTGTGGCAACAATAAATTGCTTTTTATTTAAATACAAAAATAAATAAACAAGCCGCGTGATTCAGATTTCTTTGCGTGGCTTCCGATTTGTGCTTCAAAATGAACAGTATTCTTGATGCAATATTTAATTGTGATTTAAGGTAAGTGCTTTTGATTGCATTTACGATCATTATATGGCTTACTGTTTTGCATATGAATAGTGTAAAATTTAAGTGCCAAAAAAATCAGATTGACGTTCTTCCAAAACTTCAATATCCTGGCAAGGAGACATTTTTTTTAGCAATCGAATCAAGCAAGGATGATGAATTTATAAATTATATTTTGCTAAATAATTGTTTCCTGGTTGCAGTAAATATTATGTACTATTGTAGCTTACGGAAATAAAGTTATATTTCAACGTACTAAATAAAATGATTAATTCAACTTAAAACAATAAAAAATTATGTTTTGGTGGCTAGAATTTTAAAATTAATTTTAGTTATTCGAGTCATTGGGTAGAGATTTACTGTACGGTCCCCCTTGGCGAACTTTCCAAAATCGCGCCAAAATACGGACTTTTGGCGACTTTAAAAAAAAACGATTCAAAGAAAAGATCGTATGGGAATATTTCTTATGAAAACTCAACCAACGGTCCGATAGGGTTGCCGGAAAACGCATCGGTGCGAAGTCATAGAATTCGAATCTTCAGTCGAAGTTAGACAGGTTGCCATAAAAAATTATTTATCGCCAAATCCGAAGACATCGCTCCAAGGGGGACCGTACAGTAAATCTGATCCGAGTCATTGAATCTAAATATGAAATCAGTTTTTACTAACAGCTCTATTTTATCAGATATTCACTTTTTTTTGTGTGTCAAAGTGATCGAAATCAGAAACCAAACTTTTAGTTTTTAGAATTGTTTCTTATGAAAATTAGGATGCTGAACAAGAATCTGGTTTTTGTTTATCTCTACTACTAACGGTTTATCACAATATGATTTGTGAAAGTGGAAGATATGCAACATTTTTCATATAAAAAGAATACTATTGTGACAAAACCAGGTAGTAGATAAAAAAGAAATTTATGTTCAGTATCCACATATTACATTATAATAATGTAAAAGAAACAGGTATTTAAAAGTTGGGATAAATGCCCAAAATCTAAAAATGACCATTCTTTTATAAATTTCGTAGATAAATTCAATTTTTCTGATTTTTTAAGCAAATTCCTTTGAATTGATAATAAAAAATTAAATATAAAAATGTTATAAGTTGATAAAAACTTGTATATAGTCTTCATAAACAAAGCATAATATCTAGTCTCATGTGGAACAACAACAAGTTCTATTAGAATACAATGGAACTCCAACTATCCCAAGCTTTGCCGATCCGAATTAAAAAAAAAAATCCCCCTGGCCTATCTATTACTGTTCATCTTTGTTGGATGCCATGGCTAGTAATATTTTTGGATTGACTATAAAAATTACTAGGCATGTCATCCAATATGTAACAATGAACAACAAATAAGCTGGGTATAAAAGTTTATATGTTACATGTAAACTTTTGTACTGTAGCTAGCTGCTTTTTTTTTGTACTCATCTGTTATTTTTTTAAATTATCTTTTGAATGTATAGTGCAGCAAGCTGTCATTAACTGTCATTCACCATGGATTCTAAAAAAAACCCCATCCCAACATAAATTGAATAAAAAGCTATCTGTTTTGGGTTGGGTTGATGACCAACAATACTAGAACAACATAACATGTTCTCACAGCCCAACAATACATTAAGTAATTGATTGAAATATACACTTTTCAGGATTAACTGCAATTATCTTAATTGGTGATTATGCATCATAGTTAAGTCCCAATTGCTTCAGAAAATTTGAGTTCTACTGTATTTTTAAGGGTATCTATGCATATTATATAGTACCCTTATTTTGAGCATTTAAGTGTGTTGTGCCAATGCCCGGGCTGCTGCCCACTTTTTAAATGTCCAGCCGACTTGGCCTTTGTGTGGCCCATATGTATCTATACTTAAACATAATTAAAATAGGTTATAAAATTATAGCCACCAAAACAGCTGTGCCCTGTGTATGTTGTTGTTGCATAATTTTTTTTTGTATGTTTATGTAATGTTGTTTTTAATGTTTATTTTAGGAAGCTGAAGGTGTTATTGATAGATAAGGAAAAGATCAACAATATAATTCCTGGAACCGAAGGATGCACTCCACTTCATCTAATAGTCGGAGTTGAAGATACACTTGAGAAAGACCAGGTGCTCACATATTTCTTAAAAATAGGAGCTGATCCTAATGCAAGGTATTTTTTTAAAATAATTATTCTACTTTTTGTGCTGTGTATTGACTAGTGTAGTTAAAGTTTAAAACAATTTCTGTGAAATAGTTTTTAAATAAAAAACAATGATAGCAGAGTGAGTTGTACAAAAGTTTTGCTATAACAAAATGTTTTCTCTAACGTCGCAACGCAACTAAGTGTATTTTCACCTCATACGCTAAAAGCAGTACTTAATTTCAAAATGTATCAAATTTTACATAAAAGTTGACTTTGTGAGAATAGAATATTACTGTAACACAGTATAAAAAATTTAGTTGTGGTCAACAAAATTAGAATGTTTCAACTTGGTTAAACTATTTTTGTTCTCATGTTTCATAGCAAAGAACAATTGAGTTAAAAGTAGACATGTTTGGTCTTATTTTTAGGGTTTTTAAATAAAAAACAATGATAGCAGAGTGAGTTGTACAAAAGTTTTGCCATAACAAAATGTTTTCTCTAACGTCGCGACGCAACTAAGTGTATTATTATAAATACGTTTAAATTTTTTCTTATTTTAACAGGTCATATGACTACTTGACACCAGTTCACATTGCAGCAATGTGGAACAACTGCTGGGAATTGGAAAAACTCTTACAAAGTGGTGGAAATCCATGGCTTACAGATAACGAAAAGAAAAACGCCTTTGACTTGGCCATAAATAACCATGCATATGATGCCTACCAATTGTTACACAAATATCTTGCTGAAGATAAGCTGAATTTTAGGACAAACATAAAGTTACCTCAAACTAGCACCCCTTGCTATGGCAAAGAAAATAATCACCTTAATGATGCAATGATTAAAGATACTAAAGCACACAGCAGATACTTCAGTACCCATGAACACTTACCTTTGTATTTCTCTTCCACGGACGAGGAATCATTTATTAACGTAAGCAGAATACTTAAAAAAGATCTGACAAAAAGCCAAAGTGACAAAAGTAAATTGGAGGATTCTGGAAGAATTCCATCCCGTAAAAAACTTTTAACAGATATTTGCACAAAGAAGAATAGCAGTGGTTGCATTGCGGCGTCTAACAAAGATGTTTGCAACACTAAATTTCTGTCTGCTCTTTACTCGAATGAATACACTAGTGATTGCAGTGAAGTTCCTGAAGAAAAGAATTGTAACACTGCATTTTTTACTGTGATTTCCTCAAATAAATCCACTAGTGATGATGGTGATGTTCCTAAAGAAAGCACTAAAAACTCAGAATTTTGCACTGTTATTTCTTCAAATAAAACAATGAGTGATTGCACTGAGGCTCTTAAAGAAGAGAATTGCAACTATGAATTCCTTACCATTTTTTCTCCAAACAAATCGAATAATAATTTTGATGAAGCTCCTAAAGAAAAAAATTGCAACTCTGAATTTTTTTCAGTTATTGATTCCAATAAATCTAACAGTGATAGTGAAGTTCCTACGGAAAAAAATTATAACTCTGAGTTTTTTTCTACCATTTACACAGACAAATATTTCAGTATCAGTAACGAAGCTTCCAAGAATAAGAAAATAAACTCTGGAATTTTGTCGGATCTATTCACAGATCAATATTTCAGTGTGAGCAATGAAGTTTCCAAAGCAAAGACTAACTACTCAAAGGCTTCTACATCAGAAGAAACAGAAATTTATTCTGCAAGCGACAATGATTGTATTGCTCCTAGAAACACAATCAACGACCAAACAATAACAATCCTTGAAACTGACGATAAAAGTGGCATTGTGCTAATAGAGAAAACTGCCATACCTGGGGATTTATCCTCTGTTAAAAGTTGCAATATGTCTGATTGTGATAATTATGCAAATAGTGATTGGAAAAGTTGCTATTCACGAAGCTCTAGTTGCTTATCAGAAGATAGCTGTTCTCATCCTACGTCCATTTTTATACCACCTGACTATCGGAAGCTGAGCAACATGGCAATTTACTCTCAGCTGAAGGATCTTGGTGACAACCCTGGACCAGTTTCTAATTCAAGTAGGGAAACATATCTTCGACGATTGACAAAGCTGAAAAGTAGCTGCAATACAACCTGTATTCTGCCAAAGCCAAGTAAGTTGGTCCAGGGGTGCAGAAAATGTTTTTACTCCCAACATTTCCCCCAATCCGTTTGAAAATTTCCCCCAAAATTTTACTATATGTTATAGACTTAATACATTCTGTATTTCCTTAGGTATAGAAAATTTTACGATATACTGGGATGTTAGTGCTTGTTGAACAAAAAAGCTGAAATCCAAACCAAATGCTTGGTTTGAAAAACCAAAAAAGCTGAACTAAGCGTGACCGATAAAATTTAAATTTTAACTATTATCACCACAAGAAAATTTTTAAATAATTATATAATACTATACTACTAAATATATCTTTTTAAATACTTTAAAATAAGTACATTTTCTTTTATTTATGGTGTATGAGAAAGGGGTCATATTCATTAGATTTATCTATGAACATGTTTTGCTGTTCATTCATTTGGTAGATTACTTTCAAGTTTTGGCAGTTTCATAAGGCTGGAAATTTAGGCACCAGGTTTTGCAAAAAAATAAATAATCTTGACTGCCTTTTTGGGATTGAAATCCTCAACTTTTGGTCTTATTTGTTAAGAAAAAAAATTCAAGCACTTTTCCAGGAAAGTTCAAGGACTAGAAATTTACTAGCAACATAAAACCTAAATATATAAAGCGTGTATATACACCGACACTCCATTTAAAAAAGAAAAAAAAATTATCTAAAATCAGAAACCCCAGTATATGCCGAAGTTGAAAAAAAAGGTTCAAATGTAATACAAAAAGTATTTTAACATTCATGCTGTTCTTGTGATCACTACTTAAGGACGTCGCGAGTAGGACACTTGATCAGAAAAAATATCCTGGTCGTCCGACTTGGCCTGAACCGGAGCTACAAAAGTAACGAGAGGAGATACTCTTCCGATCACGCAGAGCCAGAGAACTGTCAATCATTCTGATGTAATGTGACGTCATCGGTAGATTTTGTAAAAAAATACTAGGCAGCAAAATAAGCAAATCAGGAAAGCATTATTGGACTCTTCTTCTAATGGGAGATTGCACTGGCTGGCCGAGATTTGAAGACATCTTTAGTGTAACCTAATCATAATTCATCTTTCCATTTTGATTGAAATTTTTATCTTCATTATTAAAATCTATTATTTTAACCTAGTTTATTGAAATTTAAGTTTAGTTTCACCTAATTACGGGCACCGTAAAAATGGTACGGTGCGAAGAAAAAGTAAAAATCGTTTTTTTAAAAAAAGAAAAGTGCATTGCAGTTGTAGCGAATCGGTTGATTATTTCTATCGCTGTTTCTGTCGTATGGATGCGATCAACGCCCGATGAGATGCTGAATTGAGGAGACAAAAGCGTTATGCTATTTTGGTTTGTTAGAACAAAAAAAAATTAACGGTAGGTTTTAAAACAGAAAACGAACGGCTGGTCAGGGAATTTTTTAATACATTGTTAAAATCGAAAATAATTGAATATTTTCCACAAAATTTCCCCAGATGGCTAAAATTTCCCCCGATCTAGGATCGCCGGATCGGACATATTCTGCATCCCTGAGTTGGTCTAGTATTTTTTTCATGAAGATATTAAATTTTTTATTGGTTCAGTTTGAAATAACTCCGGTGCGTTTAACTTTGGTCCAAAATCATAGGTTTTTTTTACAAAAGAAGAAAAATTAAACTACAAAAACGATTTAAACACATAAAAATCATTATGCATTCTAAGAATTGTACTTTTAGGAATAATTTCCAAGCATTTTTGTTAAATTTTATAAATTAAAAAAAATTGGTGTTAGTTTAAAAAATTAGGACACGATTAGGATCCTGGCGCGTAACTTTGGTCCAAGCATGAAATACAAAAGAAAAATACTTTTTAACATCCTTAAAGGCTGTGTTACTGAATTAAATAGTTAAAATGATTAAACATAAAAATAACAAAGTTATAAGATACACAGTTATTAAAAATTGTATATACTATATAACTTAACATTTACATTGCAGTGCTTCATAGAATGACATTACACTATGAATACCATTATTGATTGTTGCTTAAAAGAAAAGTAAACTTCAAAAATGAGGGAAAATAACTTTTTAGAATCAAGATTTAATAACAAATATCTTTATAAAAAAGCAAACGATTTTATTATAAATAGAGAAACAAATAATATACCCATTCGTAATTAGGAATTTGAAAATGTTTACATATCGACCTTAGCCATTTTGAATGTTGTACGTTTCTTGCATTTTATCTTTTTAATGTTTAAAATCGTTTAATTTTTTTTAAAAAATCATCTCAAAAATGGGTAATCATAAAATTAAGACTTCTTCAAAAATAGTTAAACAGAATACACTTTTGCATACATTTTTGAAAGTGCAAAGTTCCGTAAAGAAATCCTTACATCTTGGACCAAAGTTACCCGCATTCATCGTCAAAAGCTTCCCAGTGACCAATAATTAAATATAGCATAAAAAGTATTCAACTTAGATTAAAACAAACTGTGTAATATTCATCCCCATAAATAAAAGAATAGTATAGCATGTTTTATGTAGTTTTTTTTTGCAATACTTTTTTAGGTGTTCTAGACAAAAGTTGGAAGAAATAGATTTCTGTCATTAAATACTCGTAAGAATACAAACGTCATTTGTAGTATTGCCAAAATTAGAATGAAATTTTTTTTGACATGAAATGAAAGGCAATGTTTCCATCTTTCCAAACATGTCAAACAATTTAAGATTAGGATCATTTTATGAAGAGAAATTAAAAAAACAAATCTTTTTCCGACGCATGGACCAAAGTTACCCTCCATGGCCAAAGATACCCGCTTTGACGGTAATTATAATATTGTGAAGAAACTGTCATTTTATATATTCAAAGATTTTGATAGTCTAAAATTAACTTTAGTGCTCAATTTTATATATGATTGAATGCATTTTTGAAACAAGTTTCCCTATCCTTAGTTTTTAATAACTTCTTTAGTTACATTTGAGGTTATTAAATATTTTTGGGTCAAGTTTGATTATCTGATCTAAAATTCTAATAATTTGGAATTTTTTATTTAGAATACTGCAATGAAGTATACATGTTCCTGGATGGTAAATTTGATGCTGATCGCATTCAGAACACGATGAATGCCATGTCCAAAGAGTTCAATGCCCCCAACCCCAAACAAAGATGGAGAGAAGGCAACCAGAGGTCCAGCTTCAATTATTTCCTATTGGACCCAAGAGTGACTCAAAATCTACCATCAAGGATGAAGCAGCTGACATATGAAAAGGCCTTTCTCACATTTCTCGACGCCTTATTTTATGTTGGAAAAGGCATGCGTTCTCGCCCGTACAGTCATTTAATAGAGGCAGCCAAAGCTGGGAGAGACACAAAATGGGTAAGATGCTATTTTACGAATGCACTCTATAACAGCACTGTTTTAAATATAATAAAATTATAACGTGGACATGATATAATCTTTATAATATCTTGCTTTTTTAGACCCAACATGGGTAAGCTATTTTAAGTACACTTCTATTACAGTTGTTTTAAATTTAACAAAATACTAATGTTGTCATGATACAAGCTTTGTTATATCTTGCTTTTAACATTGTTTACTACTGAATGCCTCAGTTGTAGCCATAAAAATAAATGTTTTCACAATTTAAAGAAAAATGTTTTATAAAGAAGGATTATAATTTGGTTTTAGTGTAATTGTTATGAGTTGACCACTTTCCTTCTTAGCAGCTGTTAAATCTTTTTCACAAAGTAAATTTTGATTAAAATCCTATGAGAAACATATGTAAATGATGTTGTGTAATTTAACTTGGATTGTTGAATTTAACACACATTTGCTTACCTATTACCCTCAATTACGAGTGAATTCTTCCTAATACCTTTGCACATGGAGATGTAACGAAGAGATGACATGATTCGCGAACTGTACTTTTGCCAAAATGGTGTACTTATTTTTTTCCTCTTTAAATATATGTGATATATAGTACAAATCTTTATAAAGTTATAATATATGTGATATATCGTACAAATCTTTATAAAGTTATAATATTAACCACACAAATCTCTATAATATTCTAATATTCAGTTCTTTCCTAACTCTCAGTTAATGTCTTGCCGATCCATCGAACAGTTCCCAAGTTTTAAAAGGTGCCAATAAATTCTTTCCCACAGAAATTGCAGACGCAGCAGACTTTGTTTTGACTTCTGATCCACTCTTCTCATGACCAGTACAAATAATCACTTTTAATTAGACTTCAAGATGTAAGGTTGTGTGTGCTTTTGGCGGGCCGAGTTACGGCTACGGACTCCGTCCCGTTAAATACTTTAAATGATTTCTTTATAATAAAAGATCTTGGACGTCCAAACTACCTTCGTTTCTGTAGTTAATTAAATAATAAGTATGCTCTACTGTGAAGTAGATGTTATTCTACTTCATATATTTTAAACTTTCTACTTAATTTCTTAAATGTCTGTATGCCGGAATATACAGTTGAACCCTGTTAACACGAACTCGAAGGGAACGTCGAAACATTTCGTGTTAACCGAATTTCATGTTAACAGTCGGGAATTTTTTTAAAAATTGAACCAGTGAATAGTTTAAAAAAATAACATCTAAAAATTATTCTAATTTTACAATGTAACACACTGTATAGAATAAGTAATTTAATTAATAAAGTTCATTTGGACTGGTACATGCCAAAGAAAATTTATAAAAAATTTTAAGGAACAGCAATTGGATTAAAACTGACAAATCATGGGAGATCTTGCGACTTTCTCAGAAGACAATTTATGTTTATAATGTTTACTTTCTGCTTTTTTTAATGTTTTGCTACATTTGTTCTTCATAACTTTGAATCGCTAAGAAAAAAATCAGTTTAATCCTCAATTTTTTTGTGGGAGTTCAAGTGTTTCAAGCGGGATTTCGCCTAGAGCGATTTCGTGTTAAGAGATTTTGTAGCATTAGCTCAAAGCTTTATGGGCCGGGGAAATGCTTTCAGTTCATCTGAAGCGAAATTTCTTGTTAAGCGAGTTCACATTAACGAGGTTCGACTGTATAATATGTCTATTAAATTTTCAACCTACTCTTGTATTGGAGCAGTGCCTTTTGTACCTCGCTACATGGAGGATAAGCTGTTTAGCTGAGTTCTGGGGGGGGGGTACTTTATACATACTTTTATTGTACATGTATGAATCCTAAGTAGATAAATGGTATTCCTGCCAGGTTCATAGTCAACAATAGTTTTAAATGATGTAATTAATCCTCATTTATGAATAAAAGAATAATTACTCCATACAACAATACTCAGAAATAAGCATTTCAACCTACAATCATTGTCATTTTTTTTTTAAATATTCAAGTTTATTATATGCTAATTTTTTTTATAGAAATCTGACAAAATCACTCACATTCTGGATATTTGGGAATCTGGCCATGGTGTTATCTCTCTCCATTGTTTTAACAATTGTATACCCGCTGAAGCATACACTCAAGAAGCCTGTATAATTGATGCTGTTGGTAAGTGTACTCTTACATATAAGGTCTGATCCAGGCTAGGTTAAATAATCATTGCACTAGGGAGCTATACAAGAGCAATTGGCGACAGGCATCGTAATTTAAAACTAAAGTCAAGTGACGAAACGAACGACACCTGAGTAGAACTATATATATATATTCATTTATCATACTTCATTTGTTTTTAGCTTTAAATCGAAAAAATATTAAGTTCAAGGAAAAGCCAATATTCATTGTTATTATGACTTAATTTCGGTTTTAAACATTAAAAAAGAATTTTATTAAACTTACACATATAAATGAAGAGTACTAATCTGATCCGTCTGGTGTGTAAAATGAGAAGAAAAATGTTTTACGGACAAAATAAATTAGTTTCAATCTTGGTGGCGTGTTAATACTGAACACTCCAATCTGGAAATATCACGGGAGCAAAAAGGAAGGAGTTAGCTGAAATATATATATTTATTAGCTTGAAAACAATTTAGATCTCAAAAACTATAATAAGATCTACTGAAATTCCGAGGCTCACAAAATTTATTATACAAAATTTGGGGCCCTAAACAAGGGCTGTATGGAAGATCAGACCCTATTCATATGCATGATTGATAAATGATTTGGAGTGTAATTATACAATAATAGCAATAAATGTTCTGACAACATTGCTACCATTAAGTTGCACAAGTTAAATTCATATAAAATATTCTGAAAACTTTTTTTTAGAACAAAATTATAGGTTTACAAGATTTGATAGGTAGTGGAGTGCCTTAAATCCACCACTCTTGATATCGGCACATTTCCAAACGTTAAAATATTGAGATGAGTAGCTTTTCATAATTCCTTAACTTAATTTATTAGGTTTACAATACTGCAATAAAATAATTTAATGTGAGACTTATACATTGCCATTCAGTTTGAACTTTTGAAGTAATTGGGCTAATTAATTTAGTTACAACTATGTTATTTATAATAGTTTACTGTTTTTAGGATTAGAAAATCTGACTAATATAAAAAATGGGAACTACTATGGTGTTGCTTCGAAATGGAAATGGTCCTGGAAAAGAAAAATTGGAGTTGAATTGCTGCATAGAGCGCTACAAATTTTCATTCTTGAAGGAGAAAAAGAAATTTTGCCAAAAGATATCCGAAAAAATTAATTGCATCAAGGTTTTAACTGTATAATTTTATTGTTGGTATAACTGTAATGTAAATTGTTTTTAATAAACTGTTTTTAACTTGTTTCTAACATGCCAGTTTATATAGTTTATATCATTATTGTAAAGTGCTGTGGGAGGGGAAAATGCATGTGGAATAAGATACCACATTTTTTTAATTGACCAGATGTAGAACATGAGTGAATATTTTCTATACAACCACGATCAACCATGCAGAACCACACTGTGCTACCTAACCACATGAAGGCCGTGGTAAATCGAGGAAAGAGGCTGACACGGGTTTAATGTAAAACAAAATGAATACTTTATTGTAAAGATAACAAGTATAGATTTATCTCGAAAAGTAAAAACAGCAACACTTGGCACAGACAAAATTTCAAAATGATATCAAACCATAAAATTTGCATGTTACCATACTTAGGTGATGCTAACAGATATGTTTTGACACCAACCGGCTTTCAATGTGTTAATGAAGCCTGGTAGCATTCGGCATGCATTATGACTGATTAGATTAAATGCTGCTTAATAAAACAATAATTTGAACATATTTACAAAATTCTTAACAATATTTATGATAAATAATATTTAAAATATTATATAATTATAAATATATCATGTAATAAACAAAATATGCTCTGAATTACAGACAGTTCATACAATTGTAAAAATAGTTTTCTTTGAGGAAAACCATATGAGATAATTTGAACAGTTCTTACAGGTACTGCACAGAGCCATTCACATATTTAATTTTTATTCCTCACCTTTTATACAGTGTCTCCTGCACACTCTTATATGTCCTGCATTTTGTTTCTATCTGTGCATTTACAGTTTCGGGAAATGGGGTAAAAAGTCTATTTTGCAAACATTTCTTTAAATGTGACCTGAAAGATGTATAATAAATTTATCACTGACAGGCAACATCCCTTGCCAGGGAAGCAGCAAGTGCTATGGCAAATACTCCACGATATTTGCTTCCTTTTACTCGTTTCTGCACAGGCATAACTGTTGCTTTTAAATACCTGCTTTTGTAATTATGCACAATTGCTGCAGTTTGACGCATATAATGTAGGCATCCGGAGCTAAGCCAATAAAATCAAATATTTGAATATTTTCATGGGACTTAATCAGAATTGATCATGTTGTCATGCATAATTTGTATTCCATTTCTTGCATTGGAAAAAGATAAATTTTACCCTAAACAAGTATTCTGAAATCCATGTATTTAGTATTGAGACAAATATTTTCTGCAAGAAAATAACTTTGAAATTCAATTTCAAAAACACATTGCTCTGAAATCAACTTTTCTGCAAGGTTATAATTTAGTCCTTTTCCTTTTTACTCTACGGAATACAGAAATTTTATTTATCTTTGGTGTTTGGGTTTGAGCTATGTTTTCAAGGTCCTCCAGTACCGAACTGCTTTTTGATATCTCCGAGAGTATTATTGCTCCGTCATCAAAGTATGTATCTTGCACTTGATTTGTAGGCATATCTTGGCTTGCTTCCATGATTTTGGGTTTAAAATTAGCTACACGCTTTGAAATATCCCCAGCAGTAGCTGAGATCTCAACATTATTTATGGGAGAATTGAGATGTATATCAGAAGTGGTGCCAACAAGGCTTGTCTTATTTTTGTTTTTATACTTTTTCAGGGTACCTTTCTTGTTTTTTCGTTTGATGTTAGAAACAGTCATTTGGAAGTTGTAATCTTCCTCCTTAGGACTATGTTGAGCACTAATTTCAACCAAAGGGCCTGTTGATTCATCTTTCTTTACTTTTGATGTTGCCTCTTTAAGTATGTTTTCTAAATTATCATGAACTTCTTTCAAATCTTCGTTCTCTAGCATCCATACAACAGACTCCAAAGAGCGCATAAATTCTTTGCATCTTAGTATTAATCTTTTTCTATCCGAGCCCCTCTTTTTCAATTCACCATATGATATAGAACAATTCTGGATCGTCGGGTCCACAGGCTCAATTACGGCAGCATCAAACACATGGTTTTTATGATCTGACAGTTCTGGTAAAACAAATAGATAGACAAATTCTCCACCTAGTGATTCGTTCTTATATATCTTTTCCTTGATACGTCTTGCTGTCATCATCTTGTTACTCTTAGTTATTTTCTGTATCTAGGAAATGAAACAATTAATGAAAACTGCAAGCCAATATGAATACTAAAAACAAACTAAACTTTGACAGCCTATGTTAAAAGCGACAGCCCATGTTGGAGCCCTTTGTGCCCATTTCAGCTTATGTGACATGCAAAGCGTACTTGTCTCAACTTGTGTCAAGACTCAGACACTGTTGGCTTACTACTAATTAAGTCAATTTTTTTAAACCGGGAAAAATTAAATATAGGTGTGATAGTTAAGGCCTTCCATTTTCCTAAAACTTTCAGGATATGTTAGTAATATTATGATAAGAAAAAGTAAATTTTCCTCCCTCTTATACCTAACTTGTTTGCCTTGAGTACAAATCAAAGTTCAAGGCTATAAATAAATGGTATATAATTATATCAGTCCACCCTTGAGGCTGTGAGGGACCCATGAATTTTTTTTTAGTATAAACACTATTTGATACTAGGTAAAACATATAACCATGGACAGTTTAGTGTGTCACTAATGGGTTTGAAGGTCAAGGTAATTCAAAAAAGGTTGCTTTTGTTGATTTTTGTCATGGTTCTACCTAAATATCTGCTAAAGCCATAAGTGACCCACAGAAATAATTATTGGAGACATCTAACTCAGCGTCGAAACTTTGGAAAAATATTTAACGTGCACTCCCTCTACACGGAGTATTATTAGTTGAACAGTTTTGGCTGCAGTTATTTTTGGCAATGCTCAGACCCAAACCTGGTACCTTCTGCTTGCAAGGCCGACGCCTTAACCGACTGGGCTCCCCAGCCTTTGATATGTAACTAGTTAAGTATCAAGTCGTATCCATAAATATAAAAAAAATCAGGCATCACCTTATCATATCCTAAACTGCCTCAGACTGGACTGGGACGACATACATTCTTCTCCCCTTTTGGTTTCGGACTTCCTAAATGTCAACGGATTTATTGATCTGGTCTGACTCCGTCAGACCAGATGGGAATTAGCAACAACAACATAACAAAATCATTGGTCACTCATGGCTTCAGAAGTAGAATGATGATAGTGTAGACTATATATTCATGACTTTAAACTTTGAGTTGTTCTCTTAAGGTCATACATGTCAGATTTATGAGAAAGTAATATTTGTATCTTCTTAACTTAGTAGTACTAACATATCCTGAAAGTTTTAGTAAAACTGAAGGTATCTACCATCACTAGTTGTCCCACTAAATTAAAAATGACTTAAATCTATGTGTTTAATACAATTTTGATAGTTTCCTATGTTTGCTAGTTAATTACAATATCAATATATTATAGATAATGCGGTGGCTGATTTCATGCTGCAAACATCAGCAATAATTCATTCTAGTTATGATGTAATTTTGATTAGTTCAATTTCAAATTATTAGCTAATTTAATTTCACTAGATTTAGATACTTCATCATGCACTTACCTCATCATTGGACAGCCGATACATACAAGTTACATTTATTATGACAGGGCAGTCTAATTTCTTGGTGGACTGTATCATATTTAGCCTCTTAACGGAGATTTGATCGTTGCGAACCTGCAAAAAAATGAATGGCAGATTAAAATATAAAAGGAGTGAATTCTCTGTAACATACAGAGAATTGTTGTAAGGGGTTGAAATCAATAACTATAATTTTCCACACCATTACAAGTAAAACACCTATAAAAAAACATCTCTTCTTATAAATTTGTGTTAAATTAAGTTACCAAAATATCACGTTGTTCCGCATATTTTTGTTTCTTCCTGAGGTTCAAATCTTTACCCTGGTGGCAAGAGTAAGTTCTTTTTCCAAAATGGAAATAGGGTACAGCACCATGCCAGTGTATAATCTTGCCTCTAGTCAGGAGAGGGTCTAAGGAACCTAAATGATAAAAATATAAATACTATATTGAATTCTGAAATTCATTATCACAATTCTGTACAAAGTTATTTTTGGTTGAAAAGAGTAATATTACCTTGATAGTCTGTCTTAAACGACGATGGAGATTTAGTACAGACGTACTTGGTGCATGTCTTGATCTCGTGATCTCTTAATTTTTCTCGAAACTCGTCAAAAGAGTTTGCCAAAATCTCCACTTTTGATTCACACAACGTTGCCATGATGGGCTATAATATGGTATTCAAATTATTTAAATATAAAGCAAAATTAATATTTCTTAATTATTAATAATAAATAATGCATTTTAATTTACATTATGAAGGATAATTATGTTAATTATATAAAATGGAAAAGTCTCAGGCTAAACCCTCAGACCTCATCCTAAACCTCACAGAAAAAAGCTCCTACCTTCTGGATCCAGTGTTTTATATTACTTTTTAACAGCCTAAGATATTTAAATTAAAAAAAAATAATAATTTAAAGGGTCTTATGCTGCTGAAGCTAACTTAAACTAGTATTGTTGTCTTGATGAAAAAGTAAAGGGAAGCAGGACTTTTTAGACGGCGCTGACAATTACTTAACACACTTGAACCAACACAAAAATTTTCGCTATTTGCAGATTACCTATTTTGAGTTGAAAAGTGTACGTGCAACAGAAATTAATTGATATAAATCAAGCTACTATTATTAATTAAATTGATCAATTAAATTTGGGTAACAAATTCTGACAAGACAAATTCATCAGATTAAGTTTAACTTATGAAATTTAAATGAAATTTTGTTTGCCATTTAAGTGACAGACGGCACCACTATTTCTGCATTTTGCTCACATGAATGTGGCGTCACTAAGCTGAGAACTCTGCTGGATGTGAAACCAGTGTGTGAAACACCCCACTTGTTTGTGAAACACCCCACTTATTTAAAGCAAGTCATACACAAAGGAAACAGAACTAGAGACTAGTCATGTGAACCTATGCCAAACATGGCCCCTTTTCTTCAAGACGTTACCAAAAGCATTTTCATACGTCAGAGATTGCTGCCGTAACTAGCCTAATGACTAAGACCATTGTTGCAAGCGCTCAATTAATCTAACCTATAAGAAAGTATACCGAAAGTCTGTTTATTTCAGATCAAAAATAGTTCAATTCATTGTTGTGGTTATTGCAGTTAGTGACGACAGTTCGATGACGCATAGTATTTTATCTTTAAAGTGGTGGCAACACTGGCATGTTTGCCTTGATATTCTTGGTTCCATGCATGTCCAGACGCTGCAATTGGAGGTTAAGTGATCCTCCACTCTAATACTTTTACTATGGACTAAACACAAAAAACAGTTAAAGACCCGAATTTGTAAAACATGATATCTGGGACGAAGGGGTAAAGGGTGGGAGGATAGTATGTGTGTGGGAAACAGGCTCAAAAAGAAAAGTCTGTCTGTTACTATGAACCTTTTTCAAATTGGGGAGAACTCCGGCAAGTTAGATGAATTAACTAAGTTATTGTTTTTAAGAATACGCTAGTCTTCGTAGAAATCAAGTTCTCCAATGCTGGAAGGTTTAACAAAAATTGAAGCAGAGGAGAAATAGAAATGGTGAATTAACTCCCAGGAATGAGTAGCAACTGAACATTTCTGACATTCCTATCATTTAACGAGTATGAAATGAAAATATATATGAATTAAGAGAGTATGTTTTTGAATAAATAGCTAACGGATCGTATTAGTATGATTTGGTAACTTTTTCTTATGGTGCAACAAAATATTCTTAGTGCGCGAGAATTTAGCTACATTGATGTCAAACATTTCAGAACTATGCTAAATGGTCATTTTTGTCATGATTATAAACTCCTTACAGAGTAGCCTTTAACACAATCCTATGAAGCTCACACAAGCCAAGTAACTACAGTACCAAGGCCAGGTCCAATGATATAAGTTAGGGCAGCCTTGCAAAACCAATATTGCCTCTTATGTAGCCTTATAATTTGGATCAGACTCATGGATCTAACATGCAGGGCTTTGTCGCAAGCTTTATTTAAAAATTTTATGGGCCAAGGTCAATCCTAAAAAGTATGATGTGAAAAACTGATGGTAAAAGGAATGTGAACGTTATAGAAATAGCATAATGTGTTGTCCTGTTTGTTCTAATCATATAATATTCTAACGTGGTGTAAGAACTGGCCTTAAATATATTGATATCTATTTTTATTATAACTACAAGTGTTTTACGAATCTTCTTTGCTTGCATGTCTAGATGACTTGTTGGTAGTAGATCGTGTACTTATACATCTGTTCATGCATTTATAGCTACTTATAATAAATATGAGTAAGTGATCTGAAACAGTTTTATTTATGTTAGAGTAAGAAAAGCATATATCTGGTTAGTTATATTTTTAAATATAATCCCTCATACATTGTAATAATAACAATGACAAAACAAAATTGCGTTCAGAATTTGAAGCACTTGGATCGTTCTATTTTGATCAATTCCTTAAAAAAAGTTGAAATCATTTGTTCCATTTGATATAAAACGAAAAAATACTAATCGTCAGGAGTTTATTTAAACACAGTTCTGGCCTACTTAAATCCAGAAAGTTTTTGCATCACATCAGTTTATTTTTCTTTAAACACATTATTTTTAGTAGTTGTGGAAAGAAAAATGAATAAAAAAACTGTCTTGAGAGCGTCAAACTTGATTAGAAAATTCGAATGTGATGAGCACCGCATTGAAAACAGACTATCGTTTGTAATTTTAAAGCAACTTCATAGTGAAAATTTTAAGTCAATTTTACAATGTATGAAAGAAAAAAGAAACAATAAAGTGATAGTATACAAAAAAGAATTTTTCTTTTTACCTTACTACTTTTACTTTACTAGGAAATCGTTAATCAACAATGTGCTTTGCGTAATTTTAGAGGAGAGCGTAATTTTCTTCTGTCTATATCTAGCCCCCCTTATTAAGAGCTTTAACATAGCCGATTTTTTCTCGTAAATGTAAACTCCGGTCAAAAGAAAAAGTCAACACCTGAGCTGGCACCCAAAGGAGCGACATCCTACGCTATCGCCGCCACGCCGTTGGGAATTTGGAAATCACAGATTTAACGAGCACGTCTATCCCAGTATACTTGGGTATTTTGGTCGGATTTGCTACATATTTCTGTAGAGCAACGACTGCCACCGGACCGGATCCGAGCCCACGCCAAATGCTTGCGGTCCGATCTGGCCTGAGAATGTCCATTGCTCTACCAACTGGGCTACCAAGTTCTTTGTTTGTTGTTTCCATGGCATGTGCGTCAAGCGTCAGTCATAAATTTACTTTTGCATTTTAATTTCTTGAGTTTAAGTTGTGATGATGAGTAAATATTCAGGGAAAAATAAATTGAATCTAAAGCTTCCTCCAGGATCCATTGAAACTCACGAACAAGCAACCTTTGGAGATCCTAATAATGAGTAATCATCATATATTTATTTTATGTATTTTGTTAATAATTTTTATTTGTTCAGTATTTGTTCCCCCTCGACTAGTTTTCTATGAAATAGTGTACGCTATTCTTCTCCCTTGGGTATACCCCACTTGGGTATAAATAGGGTGTACAAATAAGTTGGGCGAAGAAAAAAATATAAGAACATAGACTCTCAAATTGTTTCCTTGAAGCTTGTGTTGTAAACGAAAGCTTCCTCCAGTTTAGTATTTAATATTATTTTATTATTCTTGAAGTTATTTTATTATTCTTGAAAATAACCGGTTTGCAAGTTGAACCAAATTTTTCAAAAAACATTCATCCCAAGTAGGATATATATATTTGACAAATGATTTTTGTTCAATATTTTTTTGTTATTTTGAAACACAAATAAGCATTTATACACGCACACATTTGTAGGTAATTTAAAAAATTTTATTTTTACAATTTTCCCATGCCCGAAATTAAAAAGTCTGATAGAACTTCTCTTAAACCGGTTAAAAGTAAAAATAACTAACTATATCATTGGGCACATCTTTCGAGTTCAATTTTAGTGTCTAATTTCAGTAGACATTTCAAAAGGTTTTTTTTTATATATATTGGCTGTTTTTTGTGAGAAAAGCTATTGTTGTGTAGATTTTTAAAGACTTAACTGCTCATTTGGGAGAGCCAAATGAGCAGCAGACTTTCACTTTTGTGTGTGTGTGGGGGGGGGGGGGTATTTAAGAAGAAAAAGCTTGTCTAAAATCAAATTCACAAACAAAATTAACTAATAAAATTATTTACCAAGTTTTAAATGAAGCAAAATCATAATCACAAACAGTTCCCCCAAGTACAGTTACTTTCAACATGCATGCCTATCGCTCTGCATGTCTATAATCAAAAATGTTGGATTTCTGTATTTTCTTAGATTCTTGTATACATATTAATAGTTATTAATGAATTTAAAACCTCTTAACCTGCTGTAAAGATTTAACTGGCATGTAATATGCACAGGGCCAAGGAACAACTTGACCACAAGCTACATCATCAGCGTTTTTTGTGGGCTTTTGAGATCGCTGACTTTGAGTCACTGTAATTAAGTAACTATTGCACAGAATGCAGTAACATCTTAGATTTAGGTGTTTCTTAACATTCTGATTCGATTTAAAAAATACTCATTGCACAGTGATCCCCATGATTCCCATTGGTTAATAACAGCAGGTTAAGAGGTTTTAAATTCATTAATTAACTATTAATATGTATTCAGGTTTCTAAGAATATACAGAAATTCAACACTTTTCATTGTAGACACGTAGAACGGTATGCTATTGTGGTGGAAGCAATTACTTAGGGAAATGTTTGTGATTATGTTTTTGCTTGATTTATAACTTAGTAAATAATTTTATTAGTAAATTTTGTTGCTAGGGAACATGTGATCGTCTAAAAGTTTAGAGTTTTGTGCCCTGGTTCTTGTTATTGACCCGGGTCTTATGTCAATCATGTTCTATTGACTAAATAAAAAACCTAAAATGTATGTTTTTTCTCTATTAAATATAAGTAAAATAACTAAAAAAAACATATTAACAAACTTGTTTTTCTCTCAAGGTCTATGGATACCAGTATGGAGGCCCTCCAGAAAACTCTGGAAGGTCTGGATCTCGATGAACAGCAGAGGAGGAGGTTGGAGAATTTCCTCACGCAGAAGCAGAAAGTTGGAGAGCTCAGTGTCGAAGACCTGGAGAATCTGGGGGAATTAGGAGCTGGAAACGGAGGCGTGGTGACTAAAGTATTGCATAAGCGCAGTGGACTTGTAATGGCTAGAAAGGTGCCGAACGATTTTGGTTTCATGTGTCATTTTTTTAACAAGACAAATTAATCCTAATGGCTCCTTAAATTCAGTGTCTTTTCATTACTAAACCTGAACCGAAAATTATTTTGCTAATTTGTTATGAAATTTCTAATATTTCATCGAGCCTAGTAAAATAAGTTGCTTAATTTATGGGATTTGGTGCAAAATGTTTCCAAACATAATAATTATTTTTTTTAATAAATTGTACAGACAACACAATAATTTTGATTTGATTATGCAACAAACATATTCAACGCATGAGCTTTAAAACTATCATTTCGATTATTCAGGTACGGTTTCCTTTTCAGTAAATAAATTCTCCACTGCAGCTGTTAAGGTATTCATAAAAATGATTTAAATCGTTATCACCTTTTAATATAATAGTTTAAGCCACTCTGACTTCATAATAAAATAACAATAAATTATTTAAATTATTTTTTGCAGCTCATTCATCTTGAAGTAAAGCCAGCTATACGGAACCAGATAATACGAGAATTAAAAGTTCTGCACGAATGTAACTCCCCCCACATTGTTGGATTTTATGGAGCTTTTTATAGTGACGGAGAAATCAACATATGTATGGAGTATATGGTAAAAAAAAGTCTTATGTTTATTCAGAATGGAGAATTATCGCATGTTTTAAATTTCGTTAAAAATGGGTATTTTTGTACGAGTTTGTTTTTCTAAAACATCTTTCTCTAAGTTGAAAAATGCTGTTTATTACGGTTTTACCAAAGCACAGAGAAACTAACCTCATCGAAACTAAAAAGTACTTCAATACTCTTAATCATCAACTGTGACATTTCTGTTTTAGTATTGCACACAATATGTTGCTCTTCTGCATCTTGGTTAATGATTAAAATAATTGGTTGAGCTATTTATGTAAATTTAATTTATTAAAATATTATGATTTATTGCTTTTTTAAAATATTTCTATTTGTTTAAAAAAAAAATTTCTATGCTACCTCAGAAAATGCATTGTTTTCTTCTTCCCCATGGGTTTGCTGCAGATAATACGGCGTGTCACATGCAAACCCGCTTGGTGAAGACCTTACTACGTCATATCTTGTGACTCTTGATATCAAGTGAAATCCGTAAATGCCCTTTTTGAAATTTAACTTGCAGTAGATCCTCGGTTATCTGTCTCTTTTTTTCCTCTGTTAGCTGATCGTTCATCAAAAAATATCTAACGAGGTCATTCTCGGTTACTATGTTTTGTCACCAGAAAATTCTGTTTGTCGCCAAAGATTCCGTTTGGCTAGATTTGTGCCCCCGAAAGGGAAAGGTAGCCATTTGTGTTCATTTCATGTTCCGATGTTACACTTTTAACGCTTATGAAAGAAACAAATCTCAGAAATCTACAGCGATTCTAAGATGAGGAATATCCAACGATACTGAAATTTAGAAACTTTGTTGTTTTTAAGATATCAAAATTTTGGCAACTCGACCAATGGACAATTACAGCGTTTTCCACAAACATATTTATTCGATTAAGCATATTAAAAAACCTCTAAAACTCAAGTATTTCTGGTTTTAATGATGTATTTATTTTTAAATTCATTTTTAAAGTTAATGATACGTCACTCCTGTTAAACCTCTCTTAGCATAACAGATGACGTCACGGTTGGCTTTTTTTTGTTCTTGGCGTGTTATTTCGTATCACGTTTCACTGTATCGCTTTTGAAACTGTGAAACGTGCTTCCATCCTTATCAAACTCTTAAAAAAGTTATGCTATTTGACAGAAACATGTCATGTTCATTGCAGTTAATTTCTTCAAACGTTGAACGATTTCACGGTACTCGACTATTCCGATCAGATCCAACAGTCAATAGTTCTGCAATAGCTCATACGCGCTCTAGTGTGTGTATTTTAACTAACAACCAAACTTGGAACAAGCTGTTTAACTTCCTTGATATGAACTGGTTACAAATAATATTGTCTTCTTCTTTTAATGAGGTTTCGCAGAAATTGTAAGGTTTACTATTTTATAAAGTGTATTACAGCATAGATCGAAACATCGCCAAAAACATAACAGTTAACGTCAGAGCTGTTTTCAGTGACGTACATTTTCGGCTAATTTCAAATGCATTTTTTGTTGAAATTAAACATATTTGTGAATATTTAACCTTACATTCGGAATCTGCAGCTTCTAATGTACCAGAAAAACACATATATTATGAATTTCGCGTTTCATGCAACTTGTCCATTCAAAGCACATTTCTGACAATCATAAATTTTCGGAAAACTGCTGGGATCTTCTGAAATTATGGGGCTTGCAAGTGATATTTACTATAAAACTAAAAATAAGCACTTTTTCCAGAAATCCACTCAGATAGTTTAAAAATAAAAATAGAAATAAAAAATAATATTTGATTACTTTCTGTGTTTCCCAGGAATGTCGATTTCAGAGATAACTTAACACTATAATCCAATGTTTACAACTGCAAAACCAGATTGAATTTAATTCAAAAATTTTTAACTATATCTAATGGAAAATTTTCTATTATCTTGAATTTTCTGTTATAAGACCTACCTTTGGTCCCAATTTTAGATCGTATATTCTAGGTTCTACTATAAAAGTAAAATATGATTCCGAAAGTAGAATGAATATTTTTTTTATGGGTTTAGGCCGTTTAGAATCTTTTAAAAGCAAGAAAACAATAGGATAATTCTCCATTGATGAATGATCGACACATTAACCTTTGAAAAGTTTATTTTCTAAAACTTCTTTTATTTGTTTATTTTCTAAAAGTCAGGATATATTTTTAAGTATTTTTTTTTATAAAATTTAATTTTATTTTCATAGTAGAACATGCAGTGGATAATTTCAGTCGCCAAAGGCATAAGTGACACACTGATTTACAGAAAAGATCAAACCATAAACAGTTCAAATTTTCATTAAAATATGATTAAAGTTGCATGCCTGTAGAAGTTATATGCTTTTAATCCAAGGTAATAACCTAGAAAGGTTTTATTAGATACTATTAATATAATATCTATTTTATATTAATAGGTAAAATTAAACTTATGTTCTTTTAGGATGGTGGATCATTGGATTTAGTATTGAAAAAAGCAGGTAGAATACCTGAAAAGATTTTAGGAAAAGTTACCATTGCTGTAAGTATTAATAATTATATACCTTACAAAAAGATGTTTTATATATTTAAATTCAAGATTTACAAATCATACTATTTCTTTGTTTAGGTGTTTAAGGGACTAAACTATTTAAGAGAAAAACATCAAATCATGCACAGAGGTAACATCTTTTAACTAAATTATCATGAATGTATATTAAATAGTTATTTATAATAACAGTAATGCAGGTTAATAATACCTTCGTAATGGCTTAAATATTTAGCATTGGTCAATTTATAAAAACTTGTTTTTTTCTTGCAAATACGAAGATTAAATTAGTAATTATGCTTATAAAAATATTGGAAGTCAAAAATCCATTGATGCAACATATTTTTATTTGTATTGTAAAACTTCTGTAGTGATAGATTTAATATCTTGTAGCAGTGACCAGACAAGAACCACAGTAACTGAAACAAAATTAAAGCTATGTTAATGGTTGATTTTGAAAAGAGGTAATTGAGAGTTTGTTGATTACAATTTCATACTGTTATATACTTTATTTGAAAGTTATCCAATTGTTTAGAAACTTCTGACAACAATCAGACCAGTTTAATGTTTATAGACTAGATTTGCTGTCTAAGAATACAAAGATAAGATATCCTTTGCCACGTAAATATAATAGAAATACAAAAATGAAGAACAGAGATCTCGACTGACCTTCTCGTCAGGGGGTCTAGCCAGCCAAGACCTCCGGAGGCGTTTTTGAAATGGACTGCCAGCTGTAAGCAGAAAAGGCACTTCCACAGTCCCCGACGCCTCCAAAACCGAAGAAAAATTACTTATCAAGACCAATAATCCAACAATTAAAATGAGGATGACCGTACTCAGCAGACATATCAAACAAAAACATAGCCGCAGAAATTGCAGCTGCACACCACAGAGTAAAAACAAATATTTAGAATTTGAAATTGTAATAATAATCTGGAAAATTATTCAGTGATAAATTGTGGTTAAGAATTTTAAAGGCATAATCTAAATCAGCCTTGTTGTTACAAATCTTTTTAATTCTATGAACCTGTGAAAAGAATATATTGTAGAAAAATTTAGAGTAAATATTACTATCAAAATTAGAAAGACTGATCACATCAAAATTAAAATCAAGTATTTTATCATAAACAACAATCTTTACACTGTTTTCAGAAATAGTAATATTAAGATCTAGATATTGGGCTTGTTTAGGATCTTTATTAGTCCTCTTTAGTATCAACTCCCTGGGGATCCTGAAGAGTCTCTGAATTATCTTGATCAAAAATAATCAAATCATCAACGTACCAAAAGCCTTTGATGTTAGTTTTTTCAATAAATCTAGCCTCAAAAGTGTGAAGAAAAATATTTGCAAAGGCACTGAAAAAACTATTGCCCATTGGTATACCTTTGACCTGTTTATAAAAATCGTACAACTGAAAACATAGTTTTCAAAAATATTAAATTTGCACAATTCCAGCCACTCCTCTTTAGAAGTAGAAAAATCAGAAAGATACAAGTCAAATAATTCGTCACATATATCCAACAAATTTCCGTGAGGTATATTAGTAAATAAATTTTCAAAATCAAATGTATAGATACTATTAATGCTATGATTTTTAAGAAAATTTAAGACCTCTGTATTGTTATAGATAATAAAGTGATGATCGTTATTTAAAATTTTATCTAGAATAATTTTTAGAAAACCAAAAAACTTTTTTATGATATGACCATTATAACAGCCTGTACTATGAGTCACAAATCGAAAAGAAATTGGCTCCTTGTGGAACTTAATTGTCAGGAAAAGATATGGATATTTCAACGAAACTAACTTGCTTTTTAATTTTTGGTTAAAAGCAGTGATACGATTGTCTAGTTTTTTTTCTTCATAGTCATATAGTCATCTTGAGATATGCATTGTTCATGTTATATTCTTTGAGTGTTAATTGTTTAAAAAATAATTTACAAATAAAGCCAAAATTATTAGCTGCTTTGTCTACGAAAGTAATAACAAAATTACGAGGGGATGAGGCAGGCACAAAAAAAGTTTCAAATTTCAGTTATAAATTGTCAGTGAGAATTCACATGACGTTTACAATAGTTGACCACCATGTGCAATAGTGTAATCTATTCTCACATACTATCCATGTCTCACATAACATAAATAAACATAATTTTAATATAAGCCACTGATCATTATTTTGTCTTTGAAACTTTGTAATAAAACTCTTAAGTGACATAGTTAAAATTCCATATAGGAAAAACATAATCGGCACATACTTTGGCAGAAACTTAGAACTCATGATGGCTCAGTGGCTGATAGGTATTATGTGTCTGCCTCATAAGCCCAATATTGCAGGTTCGAGCCCCGTCTGATTTTCTTGATGGGCAATTATGGGCTTGGGTTTTCTTGGCATACATGTCATATGATTATGTGCATGTAAAAGATCCCTTGAGTACCTATTTGACTTGGGTTTTCTTGGCAAAATTAAAGCTGGGCATACTTCAACTTCCACAGGGTTCTCAGATTCATTGTAATCTGAGCAGTAAAATTGGTAGGGAGAGCCACATAGATGGTGCCACAAAAAATGGAACTGCTACAGTTCTATAAAGATGTGAAAATAAGAAATAGCCAATCTAACTTTTGACCGCACAAACCGTACATGTACAATCAATCAACCTTTGACGTCACACAAAGGCTGGCATCCTGTTATGCCATCACAGTGTTTCTGGGGAGAATGGCTGAACCAGAGTTTTGGTTATTTTGTTTCAAAAGTTTAGAACCTCTGCTCAAAATTGAACAGTTGGCATTTTTGGTGAGGGAGGGGGGGGGGGGGGGGAGTCATCATATGGCTAAGGGAGCTGCAGCCTCTTCCAAATCCAAAATTTTTACCTCAAACTGTAATAATTTATTTATTTAATAATAATTGTGTTCAAATTGAAAGTTGCTCCCCCGAATATAAATAATTCATGCTACACGTCGATGGCAATAGTACCTTACAGGCATAAGTTAGCTTTAATGCAGGCCTATTTTGTCCTGAGTATTGTGAATAATTTAAATTTCTGTTTTATATTTACAGATGTAAAACCATCAAACATTTTAATAAACTCCAGAGGAGAAATTAAAATTTGTGATTTCGGAGTCAGTGGTCAGCTGATTGACTCGATGGCCAATTCATTTGTCGGCACACGATCATACATGTCAGTAAGTAAAGTTTTTCAAACATTTTTAAATAAATAAAGTAATGTAAGAAATTAGATGACATTTGTTTTAGTTTCAATATTATGAAAAGTGTCAATTTACAGATTTGAAGAGGCATTGCAAATCTGATGATGAAATTAAACACTTTAGGACCTCATGCAGCATGTGTTTTTTTATTATTTCAGCCTGAAAGACTGCAAGGAATTCATTACACAGTTCAATCTGACATTTGGAGTTTAGGTTTGTCGCTTGTAGAAATGGCAATTGGCAGATACCCCATACCACCACCAGAAAATAAAGAACTTCAAAGGATATTCGGCAATGCTTTTATGCCTCAGGACTGCCCTTGTTCCTCACCAGGTTTCAAAAAAAGAAGTAAGTTTATTTTATTGTAATATTTTTCGATTTTGACACATATTTTAATTCACATTATTTACCACTCTAGTGCATACTGTCACCATGTAGCAACATACACTTTAAGCCACATTGTGACTTTAAAATATTGTTGATGTTCAGCAATTTGTCATCTATTGGAATCTATATTGATGTTTTAGAATGAAAAAGTTAACTATTTAAAGAACAAAGAATTTTATGTTTCATGAAATTAAAAAGGATACAATTTTCTCAAATTTAATGTATCGTCTTTAATGCTAAGTCTATGGCAAATACCAACATTTTCAAAATTAATTTTAATAAATTAAGTTACAGTGCAAAGAGATTTTTAAAAATATTTTTCCGTAATGTATTTTTTAAAAAATATTTTTTTTTCATTGAAAAATTGCCATGTCTAGTTTTTTGTGCCACATGTGTACTTTGTAATGTATTTTAAAGAATGACAATTTCAATCTAATTTTTTTAGAAGTGAAATATTTATCAAATATATGCCTAGGTGTTTTTTTTAAACAAAGGATCTAAAATTGTTTTAAAAATTGCGTATTGAGTCATACTCTATATTTTTATTTTTTGTTATAGGTAGTTTAAGTAGCCCAGGGGACGGCCCTATCATCATGTCAATTTTTGAGCTTCTAGACTACATTGTAAATGAGGTAGGATTTTAAATTTTTTAAATGTAAAATGGATTTCTGCATGTATTTTGTTTACATATATTTTTCATCATCAAAAAAAGAAAGAAAATCTAATTACTGACTTTGCATGGTTCCTAGAGCATTTCTGTACCCCTAAGTTTTAGAAAATCATTTACTAAAAATAGTTCAATGTTTATTGTTTTAAGATATCCTCGTATAACTTGTCGTTGGTGCTGATACTTGGTGATTTGTAGCTAAGGGATAGAAAATTCCAGACATACAAAAGTTTGGGATATACAATTTGTATTTTTAAACACCTATTGACTGATCTTGAAACATGTGTAGGTATTTAAAAGACACAAGTTTTAATCTAATTCTTATGCCTAATATGTGGTAATATATGCACAGTTTAGTTCAAACCAACAAGTACAATGTTTAAGATTACCCTTTCCTAATAAATTGTTAATTATTGAATAACACATTCTTTCACTGTCTTTGTGGATGTTGTCAATCACTTTTGGTGTTTTCAAAATCTTGGGTCGGTTTCTTTGAATTTTGTACTTCATTGTTAAACTCGAAATCAATTGTATATCTTTGTCAAAATTTCTCCAGATGCCTAAAATTTCCCCTTATCGGATATAATATATCATAGGTTTAGGTTTTTTTTTTCATCATGAACTATATTATTTATCCTAGTACAACTACTAACTGTTTGAACCTTCCTCTTTAGCCACCACCTACTTTACCCAATGGAGTATTTTCTCAAGAGTTCAAAGATCTTGTAGATAGGTGGTAAGTTGTTTTTGTTTTATTTTGTATAAAACTTGATGATATTCTACTTTATTTTTAAAAGCAATTTAATGGTTCATACTTTAATTTAATCATATCATAAAAGCATGCTACTGTTGTATATTTTCAACTTAAAATATTGAAATTTTAGTTTGTTAATAATAATAGTAATAAAATAGTGAATTGGAATCTGCTGCTCCACTGGGGAAAAAACCTGCGTGTTTTAAGTCATAAAGCTTCAATCAATAATTTTCTTAAATAAAAGTGCATAAGTGCAAAAAAAAATATATCAAAAATATTTTTCAATGAAATATCTTTTGAAGTTTCTCAATCTTTTTTTTCTTTTCTTTTTTCAACAAAATGAATATTTTTTTAATGAAATCTTATGGAAAAAGTCTCTTTAATGAAAAAAAATATATCAAATACATTTAAGGGATTTTTTTAAAAAAATATTTTACCTTTATAATACAAATATTTTAGTAGTGCTAATAAAATTTCTTAATTCCAAAGTTATATCTTCAAACCTGTGGAGATTTTATATTTTTACAGATTTATGTGCTAGCCTTACTTAATAGGAAACATATAGTATAATACAGTTCCGTATGATATTTGTGTTCTTTTGCATATTTCTTTTAAAAAGAAATTTTATTTTTAAAAAAAATCCCATCATTTAAAATTAATATCTTTTTGAAAAAAGCAATCAATGTTTATCCCAAAATGTTTTAATTTTTATAACTGATATAGACAGTCAGAATTTTAGTTTATACATGAACCAAATTAACAATTAATTTTTTTTAAAATGTACTGTTTTTGTATTTTATGTTTTAAAAAATTATTTTTTTACATTTCAGCTTGAAAAAGAATCCTTCAGAAAGAGCTAACCTAAAAACATTAATAGTAAGGGCATGTTTTGCTTATAGAAATGTTATTTAAGTGCATGTCTTACTTAAAATTAAAAACACTATAAAATATAGTTTACAAATTTAGAATGTTTTTGTAATCAAGCTCCATTAAATTTACCATTGGAATAATTTTACCACTTATTTTGGTTCTGAAATGATAATTTGTTAATAACTGAGATGTGATTTTTCTGCAGATCCACATTTTTCCGCTTTTTTTTTCAATTTCTCAATCAGTCTTTCTCCCCTTTCTTCTTAAGAACAAATTAAACAAACATTAAAAAAAAGCGGCAAAAGAACATTATATGAATAAATTGTCTTCTACTTCTGAGAAAATCACGAGCTCACCCGTTTCGTCAGTTTAAATTAAATTGCTGTTCTTAATTGGTATTCTTTTAAATTTTTCCTAATTTTTTTATAGTATGTACTACTCCAAACGAACTTTATTAATTTAATTACTAATTGTATATATGTATTATTAGTGAATTATATTATAAAATTAGAATAATTTTTAGATGTTATATTTTTTCAACTATTCATGGGTTAAATGTAAAAAATAGCAGATGGTTAAAATGAAATTCGGTTAACACGAAACGTTTCGCTGCTCCCTTCGAGTTCGCGTTAACGGGGTTCAACTGTATTTTAATTTGAATATGTAATTTAGGGGTAATTAGCTGTTAATTTAGTCTGCAAGTTTAATAGGTTTACTCTTACCTATTTAATAATTTAAGCTGTTCTTCCTTTTTGTGTCTTTTCATGCTAATTTATGAATTTGATCTTTTTGGATTTTTGGTCAATCACATCCCTGAAATTACTCTTTCACTTTTGAAAATAAATAAAATTAAAAAATCATTGAGCCTAAAAATTGTATATGATATTTCAATAAATATGATGACTTGGCAGTTAGAAAAAGACATGATTACTGGCTAAGTATTTTTGTGGAGAAGAAGTTCCAAATATATATAATATTTGTGAATATAATAAGACAGAATTATCCAATTAAGCTCTAAAACTGTTGTCTTTTTAAGTATAAGGTGACTAACAAAAACATCATGGTCATATTTTGTTGAAAATTCACTTTTTGCAGAGATTTGGAGCAATGCATTACTTTCAACATTTACATTTTGTTAGGTAACACTGGTAGATTTTTTAGAAAGTAACTGTAATTTTGTTACTTTTAGCGGTAACTCGTCACACACCAGTCTTCACAGAGCTCATTTTTTGCAGACTGTATTATTGTGCATTTATTTTATATTAATTTATTGTTATTTTATATTAATTTATCGTGTGTACTATTGACATGCCTCTCATTTACAATTTTCAGTGTTAGATTACTTTCCTGTTGGCAATGGCACTTGCTATTAATACTTTCGGTAGTTAGGCTTAAATTTACCAACATGTAATATTCGTTCTTAGCTTTTTTCGATTGTCACTATTTTTCTGAAAGATTTTTCTACTGAATGAATTGAAAATAAGTGCGGAGGAAAAGTTAGAGGAACCAGGGCAAAAGCCAGCAATAGAGAATGGCTGGATGGCTGTTAGATGCCAATTTTTAAATACAACTCCTTTTAAAATTAAATAAAGAATTTTAAATTAATTCTAATTGCAGTGTTTTGCTTGTGCTCAAGTTTTTTTTTCAAATTTTGGTACTCTAAAAAATGGTGAGATGGTTAAATTGCAATTTTTTTTATAACTTGAAATTTTTAAAATAATAGATAATAGTAGATTCTAGTAAACTTGTAACAGCTTTCCAGTGAATGCATGAGTGAAGAGCGAGCAAGGTGTAATCAACATTATCAAAATTATTTATATATATATATATATATATTATATATATATTGATTATATATATATATATATATATATATATATATATATTATATATATATATAATATAATATATATATATATGCAACTTAACAAGTTATTCTGACGAACTGACTAAATGGATCCTGATGTTTTTGTTTGTCATCCTCAAAATTAATGTTATTTACCCATCCATATTATATTACTTACTATCTAACCATTGCATATTCTATAATTAACAAGTTTATCTTTTTTTACAGAATCATCCATTTGTGAAAAATTCTGAAATTGAGCGAATAGATTTCGCTGGATGGGTTTGCCAAACAATGGGCCTCGATCCATCAACACCAACTAAATCAACTTTTGATAACTATATTTGATAATATTCTTCAGCTTGAACTTGTCCATAGATAGGAAGCAAAGCTTTTTGGGAATCTGCATTGCATCTTGTAGCATATCATTACATTCTGCTATATTTGTAATATATATGGAATGAAATATATTATTTTTGAAAACTGTAGATATGTCATCAGTACCTTAGTGTCTGGAAATAAAATATCTTTCAATAGCAACAATTGTGACATTTGGATCCACTTCTAAAAAAAAAAAAAACTAATAAAAAATATAACTTGTCTACCAACAATAATGGAATACCACAAGGTAGTTCCTTTTAAACTATCCTTGCAAA